>BCLH01001269.1:71860-84922 GCA_001602315.1 Zoysia pacifica
TTATTATTTATACATTATTAGTTATCAAAGTAATATAAGTTTGATTTTGACTAAACCTAAAAATACTTATATTTTGAAACAGAGAGTGTACTCCGTAGTAGCTTTCACTGGCGTGTCTGTAATACCAATAATCTTAAGCTAGTACTTTGCTTTTTTTTTTTACTTTTTAAAATCAACATTTGACCATTCATTCTATTTAAATTTTTTATGAAAATACAAAAATAAATAAGTCAAACTTAAAGTACTTTCAATAATAAATTATTTCATAATAAAATAAATAATATTTTCTTAATTTTTTTGAATATGATAAATAATCAAAGCTATATATTTGAAAATTTAATAAGACACTTATTTTGGTACGAATGAAGTACTTCTTCCATCCTAAATTATAAATTATTTTAAAGCTCTCAAATTTTTTAAAATTATAAGTCATTCTTATATATTTTCTCTCTTTTTAATATTTTTTTATTCTCTTTCTCATTTTGAATATATCTTATATTTTTTATTCTTTTTAATTCTCGTATCTGGACTAAAAATGTATAAATTGATATGGAGGGAATACAACATATTGCGTTCTTGGAACTCATTCTTGTTCCACTTGCATGTGTGTTGTCTGTAGTTATCCAAACCACGAGCCAAGAATATGATCTACACATAGCTGTAGCCACGATGACATTATCGTGCATCATTATTACAATAAAGCTCTATTTTTTCTACTCCATTTACGTCCACGGATTGAGTAGTAAAAATACATTTTCAGAATAAGGAAAATTTATTTCTTCTCAATCGAGTCATACCACCGCAGGAGACACAAATGCACCTTTACGTCCACGGATTACCTTGCCATTCGGTGGCCGCAGAAAACCAGCCACGCCGGTCGTTTCTTCACCTTCTTCCTGTGCAAGAAAGAATCCAGCGGCACGCACCCGGCACAGCAAACTTTTCACCCACTTCCGGTGGGCCCGAACCCAGCAGCGGTCCTGGGTTTTCCAAGGTCTCAACGTTCCAGTCCACGGGAACCTTCTCGAAACCATCGCCGGCTCCCCTCGCTGGTCACTCTCGGCCCCACAAGTTAGCCACCTGCGAGCCCGGATCCGCCATTTTCCCTGGTGGCCAAAACCGAGGCCCATCGATCCGCATCCCGCGGCGCGTGGTGGGGCCGCCCGTCCAAAGAGACAACTGGCGCTGGCAGCCCAGGCCCTCTCTTGTCCTCTTTATATGCACCACTCCCCCTGATCTGCTTGCCGCATCGCATTTCTGGACCCCCTCTCGATCCGTTTGAAACCCAATCCAGATTCCAGCCTCGTTTCCTTCGTCGCAGCTCCCTCTTCCGTCCCCATGGGTAAGTTCGCCGCTCTGCAGGCGTTGTTCTGGTTCTGGTTTTTGGAGTTTGTATGATGTGGCGATCTGAGTTGACTGACAGTTCGTTGGTTGGTTTTGTTTGGTCCGTGAAGCGAAGATCAAGATCGGGATCAACGGTGAGTCCCAAGCCTCAGATTTGTGTTTCTGAACTGCTGGTCTGGTAAATGTGGTTCGTGCTCAGTGGATCGTGTGGGTGTTGATGCCGTTTCTGGTTGGTGGATGCAGGGTTCGGCAGGATCGGCAGGCTTGTTGCCAGGGTGGCCCTGCAGAGCGACGATGTCGAGCTCGTCGCCGTCAACGACCCTTTCATCAGCACCGACTACATGGTATGGCTTGGCCCGCCTTTCTCATCTCGCGCGACCAGCTAGATCTGTCGATTAAAGGTGTTAGACGGCAGATCTGTACGGTTTATACTTTTGTTCCATTCTGGCATTCGGATGAAGGACTGTAGGATTTGTAGATGTTTGTTTGAATTGTGCTTGCGGCCTTACAGTCCGTAGCGTTGTGCATGTCATTTTTTGTGTTGATTAGTGAACTCTCGGCACTGTGTGATAAGCACGTTAACACCACAGCAAGAAGGATCCGACACTGATACTGCTAGATTCTAGAGAATGATGAGTTGTTTGTTGTTTAAGTAAAAAATTTGTGTAGTCGTTGCGTATCTGTACCGCATTCAACCTGCCAGATGTGCTTTGGGTAGCCAATATATAATATGATACAGTATATATACATTATCTGGTCTCTTAAAGTATTTATTATCATGTAGATGTAGATCCACAGAGATTTGTTAAGAGGTACCGCTTGTTGTGAAATGTTGGATCCGTACTTGTTGGTATTTTAATTATTTTGTAGGTTAGTGTAGCATCCATCTTTGTTTTCCGGATATGTGTAGCATGACTCGCTTTCAGATTATTGCACTCTTAACAGCAATCTGATTCCATTCTTGTTAAATGAACTATATGTGATATGTTCTGGTTGATTTTGTTGCCTGCAGACATACATGTTCAAGTATGACACTGTCCACGGACAGTGGAAGCACCATGATGTCAATGTGAAGGACTCCAAGACCCTTCTCTTTGGTGAGAAGGAGGTGGCTGTCTTTGGCTGCAGGTGTGTACAATTCTTTTCCTTCGTAACTTTACTCATTTCAATTATCCTTGACACTAATATCTTATGCTCCCATTTAGGAACCCTGAGGAGATCCCATGGGGTGAGGTTGGCGCTGAGTATGTTGTTGAGTCCACTGGTGTTTTCACTGACAAGGACAAGGCTGCAGCTCACTTGAAGGTAGTACAATCTGTTTCAGATGCTCAAAGCTAAGAGGAATGTCCATCGTTTACTGCATCTTAGTATCATTTTCTATTCGTAAATTTTGTAGGGTGGTGCTAAGAAGGTCGTCATTTCTGCTCCCAGCAAGGACGCCCCGATGTTTGTTGTTGGTGTCAACGAGAAGGAATACAAGTCTGACATCAACATTGTCTCCAACGCTAGCTGCACCACTAACTGCCTTGCTCCTCTTGCTAAGGTGATTTTTGTCGTTGTTATGCTAGCTGCACCACAATGACATCTGGACCCTGTTTTTAAAATGGTTATTCAATGTGTGCAGGTCATCAATGACAAGTTTGGTATTGTTGAGGGTCTGATGACAACTGTTCATGCTATCACTGGTTAGTGTTATTGGATGTTTAGCAGGCAATTGGCAATTATTTTTGCCTTTTTGAGATTTGAGATTGATGTTGCAAATTCTAATCCTTGCAGCTACCCAAAAGACTGTTGATGGGCCCTCAGCCAAGGACTGGAGGGGTGGAAGGGCTGCTAGCTTCAACATCATTCCTAGCAGCACTGGTGCCGCTAAGGTATAACTCAAACTTAATTTTGATTGCACCTGTCAATGTGTTTGTAATTTAATTGTTGTCTGATTTTTTACCAGAATGAGCTTGCTGCTTTAGAATATGCCTGGATTCACTTATGAATTACATAAATTAATCTGTCTGCTGTTTGCCACCTTAGGCTAGTCCCAATGGAGAGTTTCATTTTGTTATTTCCAAGAGTGCCATGTTACTATAAATGTTTTGAAACTGCAAATGAAACAACCTCTACAATGCATAGTTTCATTTGGGTGTTTTTAGTTTTATGTTGTCTCATTGGTTGTCTATCCTATAAAATGAAATTTGTTGCGTCCAGTGTCATCGAAACTGCTTATCTAGATGACACTCCTTCCCTCTCTCTCTCCGTACCTTTTCCCATGTAATCAAAATTGCTTAACTCCATTTAATGAAAACGAAACCCCCATTGAGTCAATTTTTTGGTTTAATGGTCTTTTTTATTTGCTAACTTCTTAACTGCTTGTGTTCTTTTCAGGCTGTCGGCAAGGTGCTTCCCGCCCTGAATGGAAAGTTGACTGGGATGGCCTTCCGTGTACCCACTGTTGATGTTTCTGTTGTTGATCTGACTGTCAGGCTTGAGAAGTCTGCTACCTACGATGAGATCAAGGCCGCAATCAAGTAAGTAGAGTTTGTTTGTAGTTGATGTCACTATGCATTTTGAATACTTTCTTTATTGAGCTGAAACGTTCTTTCTCTGTACTGATATTTTGGAGTGCTTTTGAAAATTACTGATTTGATTGATATATTGTATCATTACAGGGCTGAGTCTGAGGGTAACCTCAAGGGCATTTTGGGTTACGTCGAGGAGGACCTTGTTTCCACTGACTTCCAGGGTGACAACAGGTATTTAGCAGTCATACATACAAGTATTAAGTTTCAATATTGCATATCATGTCTGTTATCTGATCCTAGGCATGATGATCATTTGGAACTTACTGTAACTTTCTCTTTCTCCTTATTACAGGTCCAGCATCTTCGATGCCAAGGCTGGAATTGCTTTGAATGACAAATTTGTCAAGCTTGTGTCCTGGTACGACAACGAGTGGGGATACAGGTTCGTACACGCTACTATTCACCTTTTTTTTTTCTCTTATATGTGCACTTATGCTGAATCCTCCTCTTCATCCTCATATTTTCAGCTCCCGTGTTGTCGACCTGATCCGCCACATGAACAGCACCAATTAAACGAGCTGACTGTTGATACAGGGGAGCTGCTTTGCCCCGGAGAAGAGGGTAGAGGACCTCTTCCGAGAATAATTTTTTTGTACCGAATTATGTCAGTTAAAACTCGTCGTTGTATCTTGTTAGCTGGTTGAGCTTGTGGCTCATATTTTGTGTCAGGTCTATGTACCTCGCTGAACTTTGAATCCAAACCCAACTTATCATTTGGTTCTTGGCTGGCTAATTAAAACATCCTCTTGCTGGCTTGCTTGGTTGCTGAATTGCGTCTAGTTCGTCTCAAATATGCTCGATTCTGGATAGAGGTGGTGCTATTTTTTTTTTCCTGAAAGCGGTGTTTGTTGATCCAAATGAAAGATGAATTTGTCTGAAGATTAGATTATGATTTAGATTATAAAAAATTAAATTATAATTTAAATTATATAATCTTATGAAGAAACAAAGATGGTTTAAATTTATTTTACAACTTATTAGTTCAGTAATTTTTTAAATAAATGAAACAAAAGTTTATTTTTTAGCTGTTTTTCGCATGCTGTGAAAATGAACTATTTTTTTTAACAAGTTCTAGACTTATAAGTGATACTCCCACCCTCTTCTCGTAAAAAATTTGCTGCTTGGCGGATGCTACTTCTCGCAGATGTGCCGACGGTAGAACGTCAACTAATTTGGTGAACAGTCCTCGTTAAGAGTGTTAAGGGCCGGCGACGACTAGTGGCTCATCTCTCACCAGCGGCAAATCCCACCCTCTCCACTATAATGACATTTTTGACTTTTTTAAAATTAACATTTGATTATTTGTTTTATTTAAAAAATTTACAAAAATACAAAAATAAATAAGTCATGCTTAAATTTTTTTTAATAATGAATTGTTTCACAATAAAATAAATAATATTTTCAAATTTTTTTAATAAAATAAATAATCAAAAGTTGATTTAAAAAAATAAAAAATGTCATTTATAGTGGGATGAAAAGAGTAAAGACCAATAACAATTTACCACATTTGTGAAAGAACACATAAGAGGAAGAAACACAAGGTTCTGTTGGTGTCATAGTTGGCACAAACCCATCTTAAGGTATACTCGTACTATCTTGCTGCATATACCTGTAGATTTAGTTTTTTGTTTTATTTTAGACTGAAGTATCCAATTGACAAATATTTTTTATGATTGTTTTTTTGCATATTTCTTCCTCATTTTTTATCAGTATGTATTATGAAAAATATTTTTAAAAAGTATTTAGAAAAACATAATACAATCTATAGTAATTTTGAACAAAGTTTTCTGAAAAATATGTTTTAAAAGGAATATACTTTATCCGTCCTAAAATAAGTGCCATTTTAGATTTTTAAATACCTACATTACAAAATATTTTATTATCAAAAATACTTTAATTATAACTTATTTATTTTTTATTTTTTAAATAAAACAAATAATAAAATATTAATTTTTTAAAAATCAATTATTTTGAAACAGAACGAGTAAGTTGCACAGCCCACTGACATCGGCAAAGAAACCGACTCGCAGATGTGCCTTCTAAAACTTTCGCTCAAACTGCACTGACAAGCAAGGTTTACAAAATCGTTCAAAACTAGTTGGTTTTCGTGAAATCGGTCTGGTCTAGTTTCGTGGAACGATCGGTTTTTGTTTTAAAAATTTTAAAAAATTTAAAAAATGTTGAAATATCGAAAATTGATAAAATCGGTCGATAAATCTATGAAACCGATGGGTTTCAAATTTTGAAATCTGAAATCGTAAAAACTGGTCGGTAAACCGATGAAATCGCTCGGTAAACCGAAAAAACCGATCAATTTAATGTAACAATTTATTTAAATTTGAAATTTTCGATTTAAAACAGATTTTAACTAATTTTTTTATTTTTACAATTTTCGTGAAACCGATCATTTTAACGATTTAAACGAAATACATTGCTGACAAGTTGGACCGAAGCCCATGAACTTATCTACATCCCCAACCTGTCAGCGGAAGGCTGAAGCCACCCTTCCCGCTTCCGAGCCCGACGCGCGTTTCCCGTCAACAGATATTGCCATATTGGCCCTGTGCCTCTTCCGATTATTTTAGTCGCGTCGCCGCTGCCGTGCCGCCCCAGGGCTCCACCACCCGCTCGATTTCTCCCCGCGTCCGCCGCCTTCCGACGAGCTTCGTTCGCGTCGCAACAAGGCGCTGATCTTCCCTTGTCCCCAGTTCAATTTGCTGCAAGGCCCGGTACTATCCGCGGATCGGTCTCCATCTCGTTCGATTTTTCTCTAGGGTTTGCTCTTTTGGTCTAGGGATCTAGATCTGCGAATTTCGCCAGTAATTGGGGATTCGCTTCCATTCGCTCGGTTCCAGGGGCTCCCCACGCGCGTCTCATGGCTTCAGCGCACCATGGGGGCTACAGGGGCCGCGACGTTGCGAGGGAGCGGGACCTCGACCTGGAGCGTTCTAGGAGGAGCACGGAATATCATCACCACCGTCGCCACCCGAGCCGCGACCGCGGTTCGGTACGGCGTAGCGACGACGATGGCGGCAGGGGGCGGGAGCCGTCCCGCGGGCACAGTCGCCACCACTCGCCGCCGAGGAGCCGGCCGCCACGGAGAGTAGAGGACAGGGAGCCCGGCGAGCTCGCGAGCGGATGCGGCTCGGAGGAATCTCGTGGGCGCTCACTGAAGTCGAGGGAGCCAAGGGAGAAAGGCATTGCGGGAGTCTGCAGGTATGGCAGTGCTCTATCCCCAAGTAAGAAGAGGAGGCATTCACCATCACCAGTATGGGATGCCAATGTTTTGAAGCTGCAGGCAACAGATTCTGTGAGGAGCAGGAGAGAGGTAGACACTGTTGCTACGGAGCTCCTTCAGCCTTCACCACTTCTGTCTGACGTGAGCACTGTGGCAACTGCTGGTGAGTGCTCACCCATGAATCTGGACATGTCAGTTCTTTCACATGAGGCTGAGAGGTTACAATATCATGACAAGAATACAGTCGTGGAGGGGGATGAGGAAAACCCAATGACTAGAAACATTTTCACTTCAAGATGGGCTAATGCTGAAGAGGAGGAAGAGATGGCTGTGCCTCGGAAGAAGAAAAGCGTATCACCTTCTTCTTCAGTTGGAAAAATATCTGCGAAGAGATCTACTAGCCCAGAGTCTGGAGAATTGCTGGGGATGTCAGTAGAAAATTCTTCAATATCATCCAGCTCCATGTTAGTGCAAGGAAATCAACATGAAAATCTTGAAGTAGATAACCATATGGATATTGCAGTGGAGCGTGATGCTGATTCTCCTGCTGATTATTTGCTGGACACTGATGTAGAGGGCAATACACGTAGGTCTAGAACACCTGAGAATGTGCAGGCACCACGTAGGTGCATTAACATGCTTCAAAGTTGTAGGAGTATTGATGAATTTGAGAGACTAAACACCATCAACGAGGGTACATATGGAGTTGTATTTAGGGTGAGGGACAAGAAAACTGATGAGGTTGTTGCATTGAAGAAGGTCAAGATGGATAAGGAACGGGATCGAGAAGGCTTCCCGCTGACTGCTCTTAGGGAAATAAATATCCTTTTATCCCTCCACCACCCTTCAATTGTGGATGTCAAGGAAGTAATTGTTGGTGGCCCTGACAATGATACCTTTATGGTGATGGAGTACATGGAGCACGACCTTAAGGGTGTCATGGAGGCAATGAAACAACCATACCACCAGAGCGAGGTCAAATGTTTAATGCTTCAGCTACTAGAGGGTGTGAAATGTCTCCATGACAATTGGGTGCTTCACAGGTAATGACTAATTTTTGCCTTCAATATTCTTCTGAACTAATTTTTTGTTTTAGTACACACTGAAATATTTTCTTGTTGCTTCATAGGGATCTCAAGACATCAAATCTCTTATTGAATAACCGGGGTGAGTTGAAAATATGTGATTTTGGACTCTCTCGTCGATATGGAAGCCAACTAAAGCCTTACACTCAACCAGTTGTGACTTTGTGGTATAGGTAAGCCCTTCAGCCAGCATCGTATTTCTCAAATAAGGTTTTAGTAAATCATGATCCAGCTGTAGTTTCTCACTTGCACAACCATGTCTTACAATATGCTCCTTTAATTGCAGGGCCCCAGAATTACTTTTAGGAGCGAAAGAGTATTCTACTGCTATTGACATGTGGTCATTGGGTTGTATTATGGCAGAACTCTTGACAAAGAAACCAATATTTAACGGGAAAACTGAAGTAGATCAACTGAATGAGGTATATTGTTTGTATCCCTTTATTTCGTTCTTTTATAATTGTTGAGATCTTATGGCTGAGTTAACTTGTATTGCAGATATTTAGGATGCTTGGGACACCAAATGATGAGGTATGGCCTGGTTATTCCAAATTGCCTGGTGCTAGAGCCCGATTTGGAAAGCAACAGTAAGTTTCTCCATTTCCTTATTGCTACTAGTTTTGTATTTTGAATATTCAGGATCCCATAATCACGGAGGATTACCTTTAATTTTCTGTCTCAGGCGAAATAGATTAAGGGAGAAGTTTCCAGCTGTATCATTCACTGGAGGGTTGGTCTTGTCGGAAGCTGGATTTGACCTACTTAGTAGGTTTCTGACATATGACCCTGAGAAGGTAATACATGTCCTTTAATACACATCCTGATTCTAATCCTATTTTTGCTTATTAGCTCTTAATGTATTTTGTTCCTATTATACAGCGTATATCAGTTGATGCTGCCTTGAATCATGAGTGGTTCCATGAAGTTCCTCTGCCAAAAACAAAGGATTTCATGCCAACACTTCCTGCTCTAAATGAACAGGACAGGTGAAGATTGTCTGTATGTGTATTTCATATCCTAGGCTACCACTTGAACACCTGTTCTTTTTAATAATCCGTCTGCATGTTTCATTCTTTGATTTGCAGGCGTTTCAAAAAATACGTTAAGAGCCCTGATCCTCTGGAGGAGCAACTGATTAAAGAACAAGGGAGCCCGAGGGATCGTGGGCTATTTGGCTGAGCTGAAACCAAATTTTGGGTTTGCTACAAATGCCAATCTCTCTGTTAAGTATTGCATATCCACATTACCTAGGTGATGTGGCCAATTGTGCAGTATCTCCTATCTCATCTACTTGCTTCAGCTGACAGGATGGCAGTGTTCAAGCATTGGTGTAAATTTAGGAAATCTTCCCTTACATTGCATGCAGCCACTGTTCCATTGCAGGGCTAACTTACAAACCTCTGGTCACATTCTAATGCTCTATTACTGTAAGGTGTGCAGATCCAGGTCGCTTGCAAGTTTGCATCATAAGGTCTGGTCTATTGACTCATCACCAGTTTCATATCTGAAACTTCTGTATGTAATTGTATTATAGATTAATCGCTTGTCAACAGTAATTGATGATATTTAATGATAATTTTTCTCTATTCAAGTAGCACATTTTGTCTTTTGATCCTTCCACTTTGTTTGCAAGAGTTGAGTGAAGTGAAGGGAATGGAGCCTTTTGCTTTCGCAAGGAAATTGACATAATCTAATGGAATGCAAGGTAACTTGCTGAGGAGCTTATTAATAACGTCTCCTGATGTAACCTTGTTGAAAAATATGATGAATATGTGTCTTCCCTTTTACCAGAGATTGGGGTGCACTGAATGGTCTGTTATGCTTAAGAATGCCCATGTTACAACTTCCTTTTGTAACTGCTCTAAATAATTAGTTGAGTGCACATGGTCTTGTATATATATATATTATTTTCAAAGGGGGATAATAATTACCTGAGCTGTGTTCCTATCAATTGTTTCTAGATTGGATCCATGTTCTATATGAAAATATCATTGAAGTTTCTGGGTAACAAGAATTTTATTTGCAATTAGAACTCTTAAAACCTTTGATTGATGACTCTACTGTGCAAACTTCGAGAGTTGATTTAACTCACTACAAATATCATGTGACACGTCTGCAGCTTAAAGCTGTGGTATTATCAAGACAGGAGCTCTCGGATGTCAGGTTACTATACCTTAAACTAATTTGTTGGAGGCCCCCCACAGTGATCTGTTAACTCTCTTTTATCGTTCTACCATCCTAGTGGTCAGTCTATTACCCTTTTCTCTACATATATTGCTGTGCATTGTATCTGAATACTCTTCATTGAATCGTCACTCTTTTTGTTCGACAGAGTTCAAACCAGTTTGGTTCATACACTAACTTCTTTGGTAACTCTTGACCTGCCATTCATATCACATCAGTTCTGTTCCATGCACTCATACTTAGCAGCCGGATCCTTTTGCACAACTTCATCTTTTTTGTTCTTCATTTGCAAGGACATCAATTTTAATGTGGAGTGCTGCTCTCAGTATGTGTCCGTCATCATTTTGCGACTTAGTCTGGGCTCTTCATGTCATATTGCTTAATGAAGTTGTTTGATTGGAACCAATGCACGCTGCTTGTTTATTTTTTTTTGTACACCCACTAGTTGCTAGCCCATATCTGTTTCTTAATTACCATGTGATTGTTTCCTGTTCTCATGTGTCAGTCTAGTTGCTGATAAGTAATAAGGTGCCTTTGTCATTTCTTCTGGGACCTGTTGTGTGTGGGAACTGGAAAGTTTTTAATAGGCTGTTGGTGAAGGGATGAAAAGTGTTCGCTTTGATCTGCCTTTTAGCTTCTAAACTTAAGTCCTTTTTCATTATATACTTATATGCCAGTGATAAATACTTGGTTATCTCCTTTTCTACAGTATTTAAATAAAATAATAACGGCTTACTTTATACTCAGCCTGTTCATGTTTTGAATTAGCAGTGCGTCCTAGCATCATGAAAAAATTTAGGCCTAGTAATCCTAGATGTATCTGTATTGGAACTAGGAAATACTACCTTCCTTCCTTGCCCTACCAGGTTTGATATCATGTTGGGCTCTTGAACTTTGATGTAGAACACATACTGCATGAATATCATCTTGAACTGTCTTTGAAGTTAGTGTTATCTTCTTTTATGAGGATGAAAGCTTAAGAAAATATTGTAATCTGGGTATATTTGAAGTTCTAATTGTCTAGTTAGTTGGATATTATATTTGTTTAATGAATAATATTGTATTGTAAAAGTTTAGTATTTTTTGTGTCATGTAATGTAAAACAATGGCATGGCTTGATAGCGACACCATTAATTCTACGCGCACTTGGAAGTTTTATTCGTGATTCAGGTCTTGTGTCACTACTTTATCATGAAGCTCATCCTTCTCGTAAGCTGACGCCCCCGGGAATCAGTTCGGTTGAACTGTCTAATGGGAAGTAGTATATGAACATCCAGGCCGTGAGTTAACATTTCTGTTTTCAACATCATTCCATTTATTTTATCACAAATGGGTTGCAAGGACTTTAAATCCTTGACATTATTTTACTTTTTGTGCTCTTGCAAACAACGGGTGGAAACAATATTGACATGAAATTTTGACAAGGGAAGCCTTCTTTGTGCATCCTGCCTGCCAGTTCAGCCAAGGAGCAGAACTTGGGCTAGATTTTCTACTCCCGTACTTGGTTTACAAGATGTGGAATTTAGCAGGATATTGTTTTGTATTTAGAAGTATCATTTGTAACTCGAATGGACAGTTTTTCAGATGGCAACATTGTAGAGGGATAGGTCTTTTTGTATCCAAGCAAATCTTGTACATAACTAGATTGTTTAGCTTTTTTGTTTTGCTATCCAGCCTTCTGATAATTCATGTTTGTATTCTCGACGAGTACGTTAAGTTCTAATGTTGAACTGTTGTGTCTTCATATTTATGTGACGTGATTTGCTGCCTGACTCAAACTAATCAAATTTGTTTTGCACGCCCCAAGACGTAGTAGCCCTGTGTCCAACTTTAGTGCTCACTGCTCAGCGGTTACTCGGGATGTATGCATCTATAATTTATGCTTTTGTACAATTCAAAGATTGTTCTATGCTCACAAGCCCTAACTAAATTTGATCAACAGTTTTTCATGACTAATAATAACAACTTAACCATCAGTAAGTAATGCTGACCTAACACATGGCAATGCTCTGTTTGGTTCAGGGGATAAAATGGGATGAAATGGAGGTATCCAGATTTCCCAGTAGTTTGTCGCCTTCCTCCAAGTCCCGTGTTGTCAAAAATCCCAGTCATCTTCGATGGCTTCCGCGCGTGAGCTGGCTTAGTAGGCTCATCTCGGTGCAGCTCTAGATCGGTGGTGGGCAGTGGGCTGCATGTACGTATGAAAACGGATAGAAAGGTCGGCAAAATATCTCAATTATTTTTGTTTTTATATTTACAACATTGAAGGAAAACAGAAAAGTCAGAAATAAAAACGAACGAATAAATACGAAATTCAAAAACAAACTAAAACGATCAGTAAAAAAAAATGTCAAAAATATGAATAAAATAAATATTGAAGTTTAAGTCTTACAATATATATAACACAAGTTGCAATTAAATTACAAAGTATAAAAGACAATCCAATAATATAGCTCAGTAAGAGGTTGTTTGGTTTATAAATTTTAATTTTTATTTTTTATAAAACATGTTTAAATGCGATCTCATTACTGTATTTAGGCAAAACGGTAAAAAAAGGTAAAATTCCGCTAAAAACGGAATTTCGCCAAAGTGGTCAGAAAAAAAGCTATACTGTTTTTGTTACCTTTTTTTTTTT
>BCLH01001270.1:0-14378 GCA_001602315.1 Zoysia pacifica
CTTAGACTAGCTTTTCAGCTTTATGCTTTAGCATCTTAGACTAGCATCTTAGCATATGCTTGGCTGCCCACCAAGCCTATATATATGTATCCCCAACCCCTTAGGTTGGTCATGGCATTGTAGTGAGTAAGAAACATGGAGATAGTTGCCCCCAACACTGAGTGTCATCCAACACAATGCGAGTGTTGCGCCTAACAGTCTTACCCCCACACCCCATGTAGAAGTTTTTTTTTTCCATTTCTCTTCTCTCCTAAAAGCTGTAAATGACTCCTTTCCAATCCTTCATGTTGCAGAGAATGACCCAAGGAGAACTCGAATTGCTAATGCATACTTTTCACTCTTCATGGCCCTGGGAAATATACTCGGATATGCCACTGGAGCATACAGTGGCTGGTACAGGATATTTCCTTTTACTGTTACCCCATCCTGCAGCATTAGTTGTGCCAACCTCAAGTCTGCTTTTCTTCTCGATATTATCATTTTGGTGGTCACTACATACATTACTGTAGCATCAGTGCAAGAACCTCAAACTTTTAGAAGCGATGAAGTAGAACATTCAAGTAATGAACAAGAAGCTTTCCTTTGGGAACTTTTTGGGTCGTTCAGATACTTTACATTACCAGTTTATATGGTTTTAATCGTCACTGCCCTTACATGGATTGGATGGTTTCCTTTTATCCTTTTTGATACCGATTGGATGGGTCGAGAGATCTACCGAGGAAGTCCAGACAACCCTGGAGAGACTCAACGGTACCACAATGGTGTGAGAATGGGTTCTTTTGGTCTCATGCTGAACTCTGTTCTCCTGGGGTTCACCTCTGTTGTACTGGAGAAATTATGTAGAAAGTGGGGAGCTGGACTAGTATGGGGTGTCTCCAATATCCTGATGGCTTTGTGCTTTGTGGCGATGCTTGTTATAACATATGTGGCAAAGAACATGGATTATCTGCCCAACGGAGATCCTCCAATGAGCATTGTTACATCTTCCCTGGTGGTTTTTACGATTCTCGGAGCACCTCTGGCAGTGAGTATAGAATTCTTTCAGTTGCTTTTATTTCCTATGTTCTTTGTGTGGTACACTTATTTTTATTATCGCAGATCACATACAGTATACCATATGCAATGGCTGCTAGTCGTGTTGAAAATCTGGGTCTTGGCCAAGGTACTTTCCATTTTGAATCCTTAGATCATCTTGGTTGTGTATTCTTAAAATCCTTTCCCCCTTGCAGGTCTGGCAATGGGCATTCTCAATTTAGCTATTGTGATACCACAGGTATTAACCACTTTTATGTTTTCCTTTCTTTTGTTTCGTCATATGCATACATGAACTCCACTGATACTGGATAGTAACTTAGAAAAGCCAGTAGGCAATTATTTCCAGACAATCTAGGAAAAGGTTTACATGAAGGCGCTCATAGCATGGTGGCAACAGGCAAGTCCACCAGCTGGGAGGGCGCCCACCCAGGTTCAAACCTGAGGTGCTGCACCATATTTTGTGGAATTTGTTATCATTTCCCTCTTTAGGTTTCGGTCTGTCCATTCTTAATAAAAAGTTAGTGTGTCATGTTGCGGCCGCCAGCTTAAAAGCCAGGGCACAAAAACAGGATAGGAGGGCAACTATTGTTGCCTAAAATCTAGTATTCCAGTTAAGTAAGTTAGGAGATTTAGTTTCCATAAGTTTAGAAGATTTAGTTTCCATAAGTTTAGGAGATCTAGTTGGCTGAGAGCCTATAAAAGAATGTACTCGATATCAAGAAAGGACAGGCAATAAGAATTACCATTTGTCTAGTCTCCTTTATTCTTCTAAATCTCACTCCCTTCACTATAGGGTGCAAAGGGGTAAAACATCGACCCATTACCAATCCTACCTACGAGCTACGCAACCAAGGGCCTACAATCTTGGGTGCCAACGCCCTTGACAACCTAGTATCACCACCGCTGCCACCATCACCAAACGCAGCACCACCACCATCGCTGCCACCAGCACCACCACTGCCGCCGCTACCATCACCCGTCACAACATCAGCCGCCATGTCGGGACCATCACTTACGGATCTGGAGGCTCTCGTCAGTCTTTGGTCGAGACTGTCAAGACTTTGAAGGAATCGGTCGATGAACTTAAGGAGCGTAGTACTGACTCCGCATCGTCCAGCAACAGATCTACGGGGATCGGAGAACACCACAATGACAGGCCGCCCCGTTTTCAGAAGATGGATTTCCCCATGTTCGATGGCAAGACCGATCCCCTCATGTTCATCAACCGCTGTAAATCCTTCTTCTTTCAACAACGGATTGCGGAGGAGGAGAAGGTATGGATGGCCTCTTACCACCTGGAAGAGGGCGCTCAGATGTGGTTCATCCAAGTCCAGCAGGAGGCGCCACTTCACCGAGCTACTAAATCTTCGCTTCGGGCCACCCTTGCGCTCCAATCGGCTCGGCGAGCTTATGGCTTGCAAGCGCACGGACTCCATTGTTGAATATCAGGACCAATTTGAAGCACTGCTTCTACAAGCAGGCATTTTGACAGAGACGCAATGAGTCTAGATATTCACAACTGGACTGCAGTCGTCTCTCAGCAGATCCACAACGCACAGTCTCTCGCCAATGCCATGAGCCTAGCCCGAAAATTAAAACTTCGAGATCAGTGTGCAGCTGCAGCGGAAACTCCACCATCACTAGACCGAGGCAAAGGGCTGCTACCGACCCTAGTGCCGTGGGCAGCGCCACCGCTGCCCCCAAGCAGTACGGCTCCACTCTCTTCTGTGGTGACAGTGGAAAGCCGGCAGGTGAAACGGCTCTCCACAGCCGAGATGGAAGAACGCCGGCGATTGGGTCTGTGCTATAACTGCAATGAGAAATTTGGGCATGGCCACAACAAGGTCTATCAGTGCCTCTTTTTGCTGGAATTGGGCGATGAAGAAGAGGCCAGCTCGAGGACGAGCTGCTCGTCGAGAGGGAGAGATATCATGTGGCAGCCGCTGGCCTAAAGGCCAAGGCGCAGAAACAGGATAGGAGGGCAGCTATTTTTGCCTAAAATCTAGTATTCCAATTAGGTAAGTTAGGAGATTTAGTTTCTATAAGTTTAGGAGATTTAGTTCCATAAGTTTAGGAGATCTAGTTGACTAAGAGCCTATAAAAAAATGTACTCGGCATCAGAAAGCAATAAGAATTACCCTTTATCTAGTCTCCCTTATTCTTCTAATATCATCCCTTTCACCATAGAGCGCAGAGGGGTAAAACCTCGACCATTACCAATCCTACCACGAGCTACATAGCTAAGGGCCTGCAGTCTTGGGCGCCGACACCCTTGATATAGTTGGGCGTCTCTCCCACTAATCTAGTTTTTTTCCCTAGGAAATGTTTTACATTCGTAGTGTATAAGATGTGCTGGGAAGTGTTCTAAATCAGCCACCCACAGGAAGCATCATTTCTTATAGAAGTAGGGAAAGTGTTTATCTAGATGAAGCTAAGAAAGGTTAATGTGCCTTCAGGATCAGCAGTATTTAAAACTTATATTTGGGCTCATATTAGCAAAGAAATTGTGTGTAGCCTAACCCCACTCTAAGCTAGGGAAGATACAAGTAGCTGTTGTGGTGTAGCATAGCTTAGCTAATAAAAAACTTGATAAGTGAGGAGAGATGTCCCCGCTGACGCTATATTAAGAAACCTTGCCAAAGTAGGATTCACACACGCGAGCAATGCTGCTAGCAGCAACTAGGACTAGCTGCAACCGAAGCCAGGAAGGGACTGCTGGATATCTGAGAGTTATGATCAGTCAATCAGAAATTGTAAGTTTTGAGAGGATTTAAGCTGATCAATTGGTTAGTGATTTCAATTTGCGTGAGGAGAATACTTTTAGATCTATTGAAAGACTAATGCTGCACAATAATGTTGTGTTTCGATTGATACCTTATACCTAAGTTACAGTGCCAAACTAGAGCGAGACCATGATGCAGCTGATCTTTTTGAAGCTGCTTAGTTTGACATTACCATCAAGATACAGGGAGATCATGATTTAGTTTGATATAGTCATATTCCTATCATTCGTTTAGGCTGAATATATCAGTCATGTATATTCTTTTATTTGCCCCTTTCCATTCAGGAGTGTTAAGTCAATTAGTTTGTAGCTGTTTCCTTGTCTATATTCTTTTATTTGCCCCTTTCCATTCAGGAGTGTTAAGTCAATTAGTTTGTAGCTGTTTCCTTGTCTATATTCTTTTATTTGCCCCTTTCCATTCAGGAGTGTTAAGTCAATTAGTTTGTCCAGATGAAATATTAGGTAATCCGATAATTTAGTAGAGATTTAGGGTAAAAATATGCCGATGTCTGAAATCTCTTCTTTTTTGAAATATAGGTTGATAGAAAACTTGTGGCCTTCCTTTTTTCCCCAAAAAATCTGATACTAAGGAGTTTTAAAGTCATCTAAACACTTTCATCGCCTACTGAATATGTTGCACGAGGGTGCATTGTTGATGGACTGGATAAATGAAACAGAAATAGAAGCATGGCAGGAGCATAACTTTTTTATTTTACTTGTAATAAACTTTGACCAGCTTTGAACACCTGCAGTGCTGAACTCATAAGCTGCATTTTGGAGAGCTTTTGGTTTCTTATATTGTGATTATAGAATTCAATGTGAGGCACTTGGTAATTTACTTAGAATTTCAGAGGATAAGCAATATCATATCTTTACACACACATAGATTTAAATCTCAGTGGATGGTAATCAAATCTAAAGAATGCAGTCAAGATCACCCTAACATAGAAATCTAAATTCTAGTTTAGGATCACCAACGGTCCATATTTTCATTGGTGATTTCCCTGGCAAATTAAAACTGAGTATATATATTGGGATAAATCAGGTCGAAGTGTCTTAGTTTATACGTCATCTCAGCCTCAATGTTTATATTGCTGAACTGGTAGTCAAAGGAGTTGTGAGTTTTGTTGGTATAAAATCAACTTTTTCTGTTGAGGTTGTGATTATTACACTGTTGATGCTGCTGCCTTGGAGGATGTTACCGACACTGGTACCTGCAGGTTATTGTGTCACTTGGTAGTGGCCCGTGGGATCAACTTTTCGGTGGTGGGAATGCACCAGCTTTTGCTGTTGCAGCTGGCTCGTCTTTCATCGGTGGCCTTGTGGCTATTCTGGGGCTGCCACGAGCACGCATTGCATCATCGAGGCGAGGAGGCGCAAACAGATAAGTTATCAGCGTTGATATCGGCACGCTGTGGAAGTGTTGCAACTGGCAACCATTCTTTGCTGTTGATTGGGCATATGAGGCACAAGGAAACTCTTGTCTGGAGAAGAACGAGAAGGTCGCGTAGAGTATTTTTTCCCCTTTTTATTGGTTTTGATCAATGAGCCATTTTTTGCCTTGTCTCCTCCACGTGAAGAATCTACGTCATTTTGCTGTTGTGCGTGTTATTACATATATATATATACATATACATACACATATACATATATGTATAAAAAGCTGTAGAGATGTTGATGATTGAATAAAAAGCTGCAGGAGAAAGTTTGTTTAGGACCAAATGGACCTGCCTATTTTGTTTATCCAGCGATAGGTGGCATCAGGTCATCATCAAGTTATCATCATATGGGAGTACTACCGAAACGAGCATCACCTACATAGGAGTACTCCACAAAAAGGCCCCCAAGTGTTGTTACGTATGATTTAATTATGTGGTAGCAGCGGCTTGATGACGTTGATCCAATTCCAGTTGCAGCTGAAGCGGAACGCCAGGCGCGGCGTCAAGGACTTGAGCCTCGGGAAGCGCCTCGGAGAGCATGGCCTTGAAGGACTGCGTTGTTCCCTCGGTGGTGAGGACCGTGGCGAGGAGTCCGCTGGCGTCCACATCGCCATTGCTCATGGGAACCACGTACCTGGGCCGGAGCAGCCTGGCGAGGTCGACGGCGTCCTCCTGGCCGGAAACGAGGGTGAAGTTGGCGGGAAGGAGCTGCTTGACCACGGGCGTGATCACCACCTGTGCTCGCAGCCGTCTGCGTTCCAGGAACGAGCTGTCGTACACGCAGTGCGGCTCGTAGTATAGTAGGCTGCCGCCATCGTCGTTGTCACCGGCAGTGATGATGTAGCCGTTCTCGGGGCGCTGCCACGGCGGTCCCAGCACGGGGCCTGCGGTGGCCAGTATCCGGACCCGGTCGCCGGCGGCCGTAGACTGGCCGGGCTCGAGGTAGGTGACACGGCGGAAGGGCGTGGGCAGAGAGGTGAGGACGGGGCGCGCGTTGGGTGTGGTGAACACAGGCAGGTCAGGCGCTCTGGCGGACAGCTGCTTGAGGGTGCGAACGTGGCAGTGGTCGTCCAGGCTCTGCGTGATGAGCAGCAGTTCCGGCGCCGACTCCATGGCCGTCTCCACCCCGACAGCCTTCACCTTGGGGTCCTTCTTGGCGCCGTTGAAAAGCCAGGGAGCGCCGAAGTCGAGGTCGCCGACGAGGATGGGGTCCACCAGGATGCGGAGCGCCTTCGCCTTGGGGTCCTCCTGCTGCAGCTCCCACACCCAGCTGTTGATCTCCAGGTAAGTCAGCTTCAGCGTCCAAGTAGTAGCCTTGCCGCCGCCGGTGGTGGCGCTGGTGCTGCTGCTGGCCGCCGTCGTCGTTATTATTGATGACGATTTCGAAGGAGGATATGATGGCAATCTTCTGGCGATGGGCAGATAGAGAGGGGGACGTACTCGTCGATGAGCAGCTGGAGCAGCAGTAGTTATAGGCAGCTGGAGGCGGGCGGCCATGGCAATCTCTCTCCTCCCGGTACGATCTTCTGCTACGGTGGTTGTTGAACGATGAAGACGAGAGGGGTAAGGTGTGGGGATGGGGGATGAATGAATTGGAAACGCAAGTGTATGGTGGTGGTGTCGGTTACGTGCGCGCGCGCGCTTTCTGCCTGTTTTTTTCTCTCTCTTTTTTATGCTTTTTTCTCTCTTTTTGGGTGTGATAGGCAGGATGCATCACCTGTGGCCTGGTTACAGGATCTGGAACCAGGCTCGCTTCAACCTGGTTATGTGGATGCAGACGGTCTTGTTTGTTCTCCGTCAATTCTGATTCTATTGATCTGGTGATTGGTTGACTGTTTTGGGTGTTGAGCAGATCGGAACATCACTTGTGCTTGTGTTTGGTAGGTTGCATCGATATGGTTGTGGTCACGTTGGCTCAAATGGGGTGTGCATAGATTTCATAAAGGAAAATCACTTGTGCTTGTGTTTGGTAAGTTGCATCGATATGGTTGTGGTCACCTTGGCTCAAATGGGGTGTGCATCGGTATGGTTCTGTGTTTTTGACTCGACACACAAGAACAAACCAACTAAGAAAGCATAGATTTTATAAAGGAAAATCTTCACAGAAACATTCATAGCTCCTGTACATGCTCTATGGCTCAGAAATCAATTTACCTTGGCCCAGTCCGTGATCGTTATATGCTAAGGGTGAAAACTAAAAATTACCTTTCAAATCTTTTTAGTTTAACAAAATAAATTAACTTTTTAAAATCTTCTTCAGTTCTGAGAAACTAATTCATTTTTTTAAGCTAAAGATATTCACATGTTAATTTTAAATACACCTAGCTTGATTTGGATCATGCACTTCATGCAGCGAAGGTCAGCACTTGGTTTGGAGCCATGAGGCTGTGACCCATGGCTCGATCCAAAGCTGTTGCGCTATGGGACAACAAACTAATGGGCTCAATCAACGACGGTGGGGACAATATCGCTAGATGAAACAACAACGAACAGAGCGGAGATGGAGAACAAGAGTGAGTGGTGAGCCAACGACGGCTCGAATGAGGTAACCCTAGTGCGCGGTGCAGCCTGCAAGTTGCACGAGTTGGGCCACTCGTCGGTGCAATTCCTGCACGAGACGAGCCAAGTTGTGTTGATACGACCAATTTCCACGTTTCCATTGGACTTAGAGCGTGATTGGTTTGCATCTTAGCCGAGCCAGGTCAGTCGCAGGGAGCCAGACACTGGCAGGCTATGAAGCGCACGAGTCAGGCCCGGATGAAACGGAATTTATTTTTGTTTCTTTAGAGCCAGACTGACTCGTACTTTTTACATTGGTAGAGTTAGAGCCTAGTGGTACGTTGACCAATCACGTTTTTTAAGGTTCCAAGAGATAATCAGGCAATCAAATAAATAAAAACTGCATGCGACAGATCTGAGGGCATGCACCTAACTAATCACTTCTTTTTCTTGAAGAGAAAGATAACAGCGGGCCCTTTTTTCGGGTTTTTGGTCTGCGCAACACAAGGCCCACCCCGCTCTACCCGTCTCAGGAAACGACGCGTTTCTTTTCCTCAATTTTTGTTTACTGGCTCGATTTTTGTTTTAAATCAGTGACAGAATGGATGGACGGAAATTTTATTTTGTACTAACAGGGACAAGAACGACATCAACATGACAATATTCGATTCCGATTCCACTCATTCATCGTCGTCGTCTGGACAATGAAATCAATGAGCCAAGTGCATGTGACGACGGGTTTGTTTGACCGGGGCGACACGTACGCCGGGCCGGCCTCCCCAGTGATCTGTCTTTCCGGATCACATCGATCTGGATCCAATTGGCATCGACGCGGTGGACTTGGTCTGTGGCGATCCGATCCACGAGTGCGGTGCAACACCATACGTACAAAGACACCTTTCGCTAGTGCCAAGAGCCATTGTTTCAGGACTGATTTTGATGTGTACTACCCTAGAGCCATTTCGATGGCCTAATTACGCATAGTATCCTTCAGCCTCGAAAGTCGAAAGTGACAGTTTTGTCTTTGCAAAAGTATTACTCCAGTGATTTCATACACTATGTGCAGCAAGAATTATAGGATGGAATAAAAGCGACATTACTAGTTTCGTCATAATTTATATATTTTCCACATCCATACTGGTAGTATGATGTCATGCGACCTTTAGCCTTTAGCGACTTTTTCTTCTTCATTGTAGGGTGTAGTTGTACAGACGCTGGATCCCTCGTTAGCCATTAGCTGTGTTAAGTGTCGTCGTCTTCCGCTTCCCTCCTCTACTTCGTCTTCTCCCCTCGCCTGGCCTCTGTCTTGGAAGGGAGCAAATCCATTTCAGAGAAGAGGGCTTAGCGACCGAGGCAGGGCAGGGGAGGGCTCGTGAGATGGGTGAGCCTGAGCCTGATGACGCGGTGCTCTTCGTTGGGGTGTCGCTGGTGCTGGGAATCGCCTCCCGCCACCTCCTCCGCGGCACCCGCGTCCCTTACACCGTCGCCCTGCTCATCCTCGGCGTTGCCCTCGGCTCCCTTGGTGAGTACCGTAGTTTAATTTCCTCGAAAACAAAAAGAAGAAGAATTGGCATCACGCATCAGTTTCTAGGAACTGCTACAAGACTTACTCTTTCACTACTTCCACGGCTTTACTATTTATAGTCGCAACTTCAATTCCACATTAGTTTTGAATCATCAACCGCCCCAATTTTTTTTTTCTTTGCTTGCTCCCCTTCTAAATCGTATTTTGTCCATGTTTCATATTTTTAGGAAGTCCCTATAGATTTAATATAATTAAAATTAAGTTTTTCTTGAAAAAAAAAAGAAGTAAGGTTGATGCACAAATCTTACAACAGCTTTTCTCAAACTTTCAGAATACGGAACTCCACATGGTCTGGGAAAACTTGGAGCTGGCATTCGTCTCTGTAAGTTTACACTTGCAGGCCTGAATAGTGAAATGTTCCAATTCATGCTACAAATATTTAGCTAATTTCCTGCTTGGTTTCCCTTCTATTAAAAAAAAACTATACTGCAGGGGCTAACATAAATCCTGATCTTCTCTTGGCTGTTTTTCTACCTGCTCTCTTGTTTGAAAGCTCGTTTTCAATGGAGATACACCAAATCAAGGTATGTTCTGTCACTTTGTCCATGTATGATACATTAATTTTAGACGATTTATGCAATGCCTAAGGATGCACATTGCTATTGAACACAAATGGCGCTTCTGCATATGTGATGTAATCTGACTGGGCATATTGAAAGCCAAGCTGATATTTAATGAGAACACTCACCCAGATATTTCATTTTCTCGCTTGCTGATAATACAAACATAACGTTTCTCACAATGTAACAGTTGATGACTGTAAAATCAATGTCCCTACCAGTGCTTAATTCTGCCTGCCGCAGCTCCCTGCAGTTACTCGCAGTTTAGGTGCACCACCAAAAGCTGGGCTGGATTTTAGCCTTCTTATATGTTCTTTTCTGCTCCTTGCCAATTTCATCTCTCGCTCATGCTCAGAGACGTAACATTGACAATCTCAAGCGTATGACCCACATATCCTTATTGTGACACTTACCTTGTCTCTTGCTCAGTTACTAAAGTCATTTTTAGTTTGGAAGAAACTTGAAGCTTTACATGGTTCTCTGATTTATAGTTCTCTGAAAGATCACCATATCGGCATGCTCCAAGAAACCAAGTCTTAAAACCTAGATCTGCTGTACTCCATCTGTACTGCTCTATACACTATACCGATGATCTTCAATTTTCTGCTGTCTATCATGTTCTCGTACCATAATAAACTATCTTCAATTTTCTGCTGTTTATCATGTTCTCGTACCATAATAAACTACCATAAGTGTGATATTATGAACATTATATTGGTTTATCTAATCCCGTCTTCTTCTGTTAATGCTAGTTTTCGATCTCTTCCTCTGCCAGTTCAAACTTGCAGGTGCATATATGTTTGTTGACTGTATATTGCTATTCTTATTTTGCAGAGATGTATGGCACAGATGGTGTTGCTTGCTGGACCGGGTGTCGTAATATCAACAATTTTACTTGGCACTCTTGTCAAGGTATGTACCTAGACAAAAGAATGAACCCTTAATTAAAATATTTAGGTGCTTCTAAAAGATGTGCCACAGGTCACTTTTCCATACAACTGGAGCTGGAAAATATCATTGTTGCTTGGTGGACTTCTTAGTGCTACTGATCCTGTTGCTGTGGTTGCACTGCTAAAAGAACTTGGGGCAAGTAAAAAGCTCAGTACAATAATTGAGGGTGAATCGCTAATGAATGATGGGTAACTCACTTCAGCAAAATCAGATTCTCTGTAGTATTGGATGCTAGAAACTGGTACAATAAGATGATGTCAAAGTTGGACTGCCTAACTTGTTATTTTTGGGCCAGACTTTTTTAAATTTTTTTGTTAGAATTACTTTTTAATGTATATTATGTTATTCTTATTCATTTAAATTAAAATCAGGAATAAAAAATAATTAACACTGTCTTTACCTTATCTTAGCATCAAGGCACCTTGGCTATATACTACTGGGCTTACTCATTATCAACTAGCTATGCCATGATATTGCATTTCCACGTTCCATTGTTTGGTTATAATATTTTGTAAGAGCTGCCACTAATGCTAAGAGCTACACATTGTACAGGACTGCTATTGTTGTCTATCAACTATTTTTACGAATGGTGCTCGGAAGAACCTTTGATGCTGGCTCAATAATTAAGTTCTTATTGGAAGTTGCGCTTGGGGCGTATGTAGAATTTTTTCATTAATTTCAATCTGAATTATGTGGATTAATTCTTACTCCATGATGCTAATTGTTATCTTGTTTGACCAGTGTCGCTCTGGGCCTTGCATTTGGAATTGTATCAGTGCTGTGGCTGGGCTTTATTTTTAATGATACAATTATAGAGATTTCACTTACTCTTGCTGTCAGCTATATAGCTTTCTTCACTGTAAGATCACTAATGTTCCCAAGCTTTAATATTTATATTTATCTTTCCCTGCCATTGTTTGTCAAGTTTGTGTGTGTGTATGTCGCCGGGGGGAGGGGGGGGGGGTGGTTTAAACTGGTGAAAAGAAAAACTAGTGTGAACTATGGATCTGAAGGGGAAAGAAAAGAGGGCAGACCCGTGCACCTAGGTCCCGCTTGCATGAGGTCCGGGGAAGGGTTTGACCACTTTGGGTCTTTTGTACGCTGTCTTTCCAAACATTTCCGCAAGAGACTGTTTCCGGACTCAAACCCGTGACATCATGGTCACAAGGCAACAGCTTTGCAGACCTGAAGAAGGAAACAAAAGCTGATATCGTTATTACTGCTGAGATGCAATAACTGTTAGGTGCATATATAGCTAGACTTCTAAAGTAAGCATGTGATTCAGTGAATAAAGTGGTGTAACTTGTGGTTTAGAAAAAGAAAGATTCTATGCCTCTGCTGTGCATCTAGACATTTGAGGAATGCTTTTCCCCAATTATGTAGGGCATATGCGTACCATTGTATTGTACACGCAACGTGAATCCAGGAATAAATAATTACATTTGCACCATGAGCTTTAGGTGAAGTTTAAGATAGTGGGTTTGGCGTTGGACATAGAAAGTAAACCTATGTTGAGAAATCATGAGAAGAGGATTATTATCCTTCAATGTTGAGTGAAATTTTAAGCCATTCAATACATGCTTTCCTCTACTCTTCGTAGACGTAACATTTGCTTCTGCCTTCCATTTAAGGCCCAAGATTCGCTGGAAGTTTCTGGTGTTTTGACCGTCATGACATTGGGAATGTAAGTAACTTCTGTTGACAACTGTTGTGCATATGCTTTACTTTAATTTCTCGTGTTAACTTTGTTAGTGTGACAGGTTCTATGCAGCTTTTGCAAAAACTGCTTTCAAGGGTGACGGCCAGGAAAGTTTACATCATTTCTGGTATGTCTGTGCAAGAGATTCCACTCTATTGCAGTGAAGATAAATATGTCAGCTGCTAACAATCTTGGTCCCCTAGATGTTGTGTGCCCATGCATTCTATAAGTTCGATTACACTGTGTTTAATATTATTTACATTTAAATCTGTGAACTCTCATTTTCAATTTTGTCGATGTATAGTTGTCAGTTGAGATGTTTTATGGTACTGGGTATAGAAACTCATCACAATGCCTCATGGTATGTAGTGGCATTATAGTTTAAGTTCAGATGTTTGTCTGGTTTTCATGTTGCTTATTGCTTCCAAGGGCCGTGGAAGTTTTCTGAAACCCAGTAATCACTATAAAAGAAAATGTAAAGCCATTTCCAATCCTGTTTCTTTTACCATGATTTTCTACTTTGAGAAGTCTCTGCTCACAGTCCAGCTATTCAGCCTTATAGAACTTCTCTGGCATCAAAACTGCTTCCAGTGGTGTGCTCATCAAACTGCTAAAGCTTTTGCAATCATTTCATCTTATCATCTGATTGATTTAGGATAGGAACGTGACCATCGACCAATATGTTAACGATTGGTAAACGATGGGTAAAAAGTATGTTCTGGCCCTGCTTTATGGATGCCTATTGGGCCCTCGGCCGTATTTGGCCCATAACAAATTGCTTCCCTCCACTGTTGCTGCAGTCCTTAGAAGTAGCACAGACAACTAATGAGCAAAGTAGTGGCAATGTATTGAGGTTTTTTCAAAGTTTTCTACTCACTAAGCACTGTAAGGTTGAGTCATAGAAACAAGCGGAAGAAGACATGGTCATTTTTTTTCTCGAATGTGTAGGAGCTCTACGCATCATTTCATTAAGAAGAGAGGAAAAGATACAAGAGAGGGGTTAACGCCCCTTCTACCCGGTTCAGTTAGACTAACACTAACACACCAACATCCGGCTGATGATCTCTACTGCACATCAGAAACTGAGGCCCATGGTAAAAAAAATGAATAAAAGTGATAAACAAACATAAACTAAAAAACATTACTTTGCCTATGAATGATTCAGATAACACTTTATAGCTGAACAAAATTGTGTTTGCATGATCATGTATTCAATGTGTTGTGCAAGGCATTTCTTCATTACGCTTCTGTTAGATGAATATATTTCTAATAATTTTCATGTTTGCTTGCTATTTTTCTTGTGCAGGGAAATGGTGGCTTACATCGCAAATACACTTATTTTTATATTGAGGTACTGGCAGTTCTTCTGTAATTAGTGGTTAATATTTTTCTCTGTTTTTGTCCAGCTTATCGAAAATTATAGCTTATTATGTTATTCTGCTGTGCATCATAAGGAGATACTAATGTTTCTAACACCTGCATTCCTCCCAGTGGGGTTGTTATTGCAGATGGCGTTCTCGAAAATAATGTTCATTTTGAGAGACATGGTATTCATCTCATGTACCCTCTGTAATTTAATTTTGTATTTTCAAGTGAAAATTACAAAACCATTTCACTGTTTGACATATCTTTTGAATTGCCTTTGTACTTCTTTCTAATGTAATGGTGAGTTGAGTTACATTTGATCATTGGATCTCCTCTAAAAATTTGTATGTTGATGGACTTGACTGAAGAAATTTGGAGAAATAGTGCCTACATCTGTGTTTAGTAGCTCTCTTGCGTCGTTAATATATGTTAGAATATGATAAAAGAAAATCAACTGTTACAA
>BCLH01001270.1:14383-41066 GCA_001602315.1 Zoysia pacifica
ATCCCAGTGCTAACATTTTCCTTGATCATAATAGTATAAGGGCCCACAGTGGTAGCACAATTTATTTTCATCAAGGTTACTTATGTTACACTAATGCATAAGGTGATGATAATTTTTTTCGAGAAGAAGGTGATGATAATTATTGATTATGTGTAAAAGTACCTTGAAAACCCTAGTTGATTGCCAAATGACATGCGTTGTTTACATCTGAGATTTAATATTTAACAGTTGTGCAAATTCTGATTTAGTTGTGTAGGCTTAACTGCTGACATCAAAATGCCAAGAATAGTGACCATGATTATTTCCATTTTCTTCATGAATAATACATATGTGCGCTCTTATTTTTGTCTTGACTAGTCTTTCACCATTAATCGACTTAACAACTTCACTTCTCTTTCTCTCTTTCTCGCGGCTTCAAGATCTGTGAACTTTTTCCTTTGTGGAATATAGAAGTTC
This sequence comes from Zoysia pacifica, assembly GCA_001602315.1. Taxonomy (NCBI): domain Eukaryota; kingdom Viridiplantae; phylum Streptophyta; class Magnoliopsida; order Poales; family Poaceae; genus Zoysia; species Zoysia pacifica. The sequence continues at coordinate 14,840 of BCLH01001270.1, forward strand.
TTTTTTTTCTAATTTGACTTTGTGGTGGTCTTTTTTTTATCATTGTGCCGTACGTAAAAGCAAGCTTCCTGTATTATGAGCTTAATTCTATAATATCTAATATCTTTATGTACCATGTGAATTCGTTTTGTCTCCTGTTCTTGTAGGCACTTCTTGGGGCTTCCTTCTTCTGCTTTATGTCTTCGTTCTAATATCCCGAGTTGTAGTTGTTGGTGTTTTGTATCCATTGTTGCGTCACTTTGGGTATGGTTTGGACTTGAAAGAGGCTATAATTCTTGTTTGGTCAGGGCTGCGAGGGGCTGTTGCTCTGTCACTATCATTATCTGTTAAGGTAAGTTATTGTGCTTGTACCAAGTGTTAGATGTATATCGCCGTATAATCACCCCTGTGCAATATTCTCCCCTCTTGGTATTGATTGAGTTGCTCATTTGTTACACTGGTCACCTCTTTAATTTAGGTTTCATTTACATGTGAAGTAAATTAGTCTACTATAAATTTTCTGATCTATTTTTTGGAATACTTTTACTAGCGTACCAGCGATGCAGTCCAACGCAATCTGAGACCGGAAGTTGGAACAATGGTATGCCTAGGATTTCTCTTTTATGATGGTGTCATTTTTAATATGAATGTACTAATGTTTTATCTCGTGCAGTTTGTGTTCTTCACTGGTGGCATTGTGTTTCTGACATTGATTGTGAATGGTTCGACCACACAATTTTTCTTACATATGCTTGGCATGGACAAACTGTCAGCAACAAAGGTTAACTTCACACATTTTCATATATATGAATTTCTTTGTTTTTTTTCTGTAAGTTTCTATAATATATATATATATATATACATACACTGCTGAAACACAGGGACATGCTACGTTCAAAAGACCCAAAACAGACGGACCCTGCAAGCAGGAACTATGTGCACTGGGCTGTCCTTTTTTATATATATGTTGTCTTCACAGCTACTAATGTGGGTCCTATAGGATGCTACTCACGCTTCATACTTCTCTGAACAATATGGACACCAAATATTTCTGAAAAATGGAGGCTATTAAACTTTTCTTTGGCTAATATAATTTTGCTTTTAGAAGTTGTCCAGGGAGCCTTGACCAGCTTTTTCGTTCACCAACTTCAAGCTTTCTATGTTTGGTTATATTGTTGGTTTACTGCTTCCATAAGCACAAGAAGCTATGATTTTATGAATATGAAATATTATACTTAAGTTCTCATTAGCTCTAGACAAAGATTATAGTCTTTTCATTGCAGGTTCGCATATTGAAATATACGAGACATGAAATGCTGAACAAAGCATTAGAGGCTTTTGGTGATCTTAGGGATGATGAAGAACTTGGACCTGCTGATTGGGTTACTGTAAAGAAATATATCTCTTGTTTGCATGACTTGGATGATGAACCGGTGCATCCCCATGACGTTTCTGACAAGGATAGCCGCATGCATACCATGAACCTAAGGGATATCCGAGTGCGGCTTTTGAATGGTATGTTATCACATTCCTGGTTCTATGATGCAGATGATATGGCAGTACCACATTAACATTTCCAATTAGTGCGAATGGTAAAGGCCACTGGCTGAAGTGCTCCCGCCCAGGGTTCGACCTCTGGGTGCCACACCATACCCAGAGTGTGCAGTACAACGACCATTAGGGCCGAAACAGCAACAAAGGCAACTAAACAACCACAATGAAGACTTCACTAGTGATTGGCCTCCAGTATATTGGCTTGTCCCCAAATCTCCATCAGTCAAAATTTGTTAGGATTGTGATTAATTTCTCCATCATTAAATTTGTGAAATACGTTCAATTCATTATTACAATCATGATTTCATATTTATCAGTAGGCAGATTTTAATATAGACTAGGATGAACGTGAACTGTCCATTTGCACAGATCTCAAGGAGGAAATCGATCTTTTACCTCCTAAGAGGTAAAAGTTCAATATAAATAATTAATTATTATACTATTTAATTTAGAAAGTAATCTCTTTATTTTGAAAAGTAATGCATGTGACAATTTTGGAAACTAGATCATTTTGTTTTGGAAAGTAACACATGCGTGCATGCATGAGCACCACCCATGACCATTTTGGTCGAAATGTGACGTGCTACAGCCTACCGGTGGTGTCGCCAATTTGGTGGAAACGTGAAAGGCTACAGGGCGTCGCCAACTCCCTGGTTTTTGGAGATTTGGTAGAAACGTGACATGCAGGATTTCGTGACGTTCACAATGGATGGCGTGGCCGAACTCGTTTCCACCGGAACGTGATCAAGTTAAATAAATGATCGTCGAACAATAACGTGTCAGCTTTGGTACAAACGTTTCTGCTGCAATAACGTGACAAATAAGTGACATGGAATTTGTTTTTCAGTTTTGTTATTCATTTCCCTTAATAAATAATCAACGGTCCAGATCTAATTATAGTTTCACCTCCCTAGAGGTAAGCCAAGACCATTTGGTCTCCTGTAGAAGGTTTTTTTATTATTCCCGTCATGGTACTTTTTCCGTCTACTATGTTTGCTCTGTAATATCCAGAGTTCCTTCCCAAATGTCAATAAAGTATACAATTTTTTGAACAGGTGTACAAGCCGCCTATTGGAGCATGCTTGAAGAGGGACGAATAACGCAAGCTACTGCAAATATCCTGATGAGATCTGTTGATGAAGCTATGGATCTTATTTCCAGACAACCCTTATGTGATTGGAAGGGCTTACAGTCCAATGTCCAATTCCCGAATTACTATAGGTTCCTCCAGATGAGCAGGTTGCCGCGAAAACTCATCACATACTTCACAGTAGAAAGATTGGAGTCAGGATGTTACATATGTGCTGCATTTCTTCGTGCTCACAGAATTGCAAGGCGGCAACTTCATGATTTTCTTGGTAATATATATTGTGAACTCTTGGGATTCCTGTCTCCAAGTCACTTATTACTTCGTAGCTGTACACTGCTGTAGGCATGTTATTTATAGTTGGAAAGAGAAAGTGCACTTAATTTAAGCATGATTTTTACTTGAACAATGGAAGTCAATCATAGGAATATGTGGTACTGCCAGGTCATAGAGCCTTATTTCATTGTACATTACTCTTTTTTTTGTTTGTTTTCCTATAGAAAATATAACCTGTACTCTTTATTGTTAAGATATAAAATTGCATTTTGAGGAACTTCCTCACAGTTCTGCGTCAAAAAATGTGTTGATTTAAGCTATGATAGCACTTATTGATGTTGATGACAATCTCCTGAGGTAGTTTAGTTATCGTACATTTGATGCAAATGTACTTCACCAGTTTACCAATTTAATAGTTGTTTGCTTCTCTTCTCAGGTGATAGTGAGATTGCAAGAATTGTTATTGATGAAAGTAATGCTGAGGGGGAGGAAGCTAAAAAATTTCTGGAAGATGTCCGTGTTACATTCCCACAGGTTTGTGGTTACATGCTTCTGTCATTTGAGGGTGCGTTTGGTAGCATTTTTGTGGCGGGCTGCTGCTGCTGCTAGGACTGTAGATGCAAGCCAACTTGACACTATCAGTTGCAGCGGCAGCTTGCAGCCGCAGCTATATTTAGCTGCAGCAAACACACCCTGATTCAAAGGGTTTGGAGTTTTCAGTTCAAACGGAAAATCGTTTTTTGTTTCCTTGAACATGCAAAAGCTTTGTGTAAATATTATAGATGAAAAATTTTTCAACGACATACTAGTCCTGAGGGTGCACCTCCGCATGTGTGAGCTTTGTGTAATCACTGAAAGAAAAGGCTGTTTTGAGAGATGATGCAGTAATTTGTAATAACAATGAATATAAAATTCGCCTTATCATAAGTACCTAATTTTTAAATTATTTCACAATTTTCAGGTGCTCCGTGTGCTAAAAACACGACAGGTCACATATTCAGTATTGACACACCTGAGTGAGTATATTCAGAACCTCCAGAAGACAGGTTTGCTGGAGGAAAAGGAAATGATCCATTTAGATGATGCTTTGCAGGTAGATCTACTGGAATATTTAAATTTCGTGCTCTGGTTTCAATTCATGCTAACTCCAGTAAACCCATTCACTCTGCAGACAGACTTAAAAAAATTGAAAAGAAATCCACCAATGGTGAAAATGCCACGAGTTGGTGATCTTTTAAACACTCATCCTTTAGTTGGTGCGCTGCCTGCTGACATGCGTGATCCTTTATTGAGTAATACAAAAGAGTCTGTACGGGTGCACGGTACAGTTCTTTACAAGGAAGGCTCAAGGCCAACCGGTGTATGGCTTGTTTCCATAGGTGTAGTAAAGGTCTGTCTCTGATGAACACTTCGCTGAATCCTGGTGGAGTATATACAATTTTCTGTTTGGCTTGTTTTCTAAGGAGCACATGCCTCTGTTTCCATTTCTTTTCAACAGTGGACAAGTCAGAGACTAAGCAGCAGGCATTCGTTGGATCCGATTTTGTCACATGGAAGCACTTTGGGTTTATATGAGGTGCTGATTGGAAAGCCATATATTTGTGACATGATTACGGATTCTGTGGTGCATTGTTTCTTCGTTGAAGCTGAAAAGATTGAGCAACTTCGTCAGTCAGATCCTTCTATTGAGGTTTTCCTGTGGCAGGTATACTGTCACTACATTGCCTACTTGTGGGTTTATTGACTCCCGTACATCCCTGTCACATGGTTACTCACTTATCAACCTTCGCGGTGAAGTATCCAGCCACCTGATAATACAGAGTTCCTTTTGAACCGATTTCTATATTAGACTTTGCCTTGAGTAGTTTATTTATGATAATGCTCATTCATTCGTGTATTGAAATTACAGGAGAGCGCCCTAGTCATTGCCAGGCTTTTGCTTCCTCAGATATTTGAGAAAATGGCAATGCATGAAATCAGGGTTCTCATTGCTGAAAGGTCCACTGTGAACGTATACATTAAGGGTGAAGACATCGAGCTCGAGCACAATTACATTGGCATTCTGCTGGAAGGATTTTTGAAGACCAAGAGCCAAAATCTCCTCACGCCTCCAGCGGTGCTGCTTCCATCAAATACTGACTTGACCTTATTTGGTCTTGAATCTTCAGGTTTTTTTCTTTCAACTAAGTGCAGACATATATAGGACATTGTTTCAGCATCAAGGCTGTGTTTAAAATGTGGTGTTTTCATGATTGCAGCTATGAACCATGTAGACTACTGCTATACGGCACCTGGTTATCAAGTCGAAGCTAGAGCGAGGATTATCTTCTTCGAAATAGGTAGGGTCTCCGAGATAGAGGCTGATATTCAGAGAACTGCATCTTTGCTGTCTCAGACCCATCATGAACCTCCACGGACAATGAGTAAAGAGCACAGTGGTCTGCTGAGTTGGCCAGAAAGCTTCCGGAAACCCCGAGGGCCTCACAACGTCAGCTTAGCTGAAATCAGAAGCCAGCCGGGCAGCCTCTCTACTAGAGCCCTTCAGCTGAGCATGTATGGCAGCATGGTAAGTATATTGTTATTAACTTACTACCCGGTTTTTATATGTGCATAATACAGTACACCTGAGGCTGAGATGTGATTTTTTTTTTCTGAATTTTGATGTACCTGACGTGTTGTGACAACACAATGCATTTCACAGATGGATGACATGCACCCTGGTCAGAGGGAGAGGCGGCAGCGGCATCGTCCCATGCAGGCAAAGAACCCGAGACACAGCTCGTCCTATCCCAGAGTGCCGTCAAAGCCGTCCAACACGCGGCCTCTGCTCTCCGTGCAGTCCGAGGGTTCCAACATGAAGAGGATGGCTGATCCGAAAGAAGCCAGCGAGGCTGCTGCACCGGAGGAGACCGCCTCAGGGCATCGACGACCCAAAGCCATGGAGGAAGACAACTCGAGCGACGAGTCCGCCGGGGAGGAAGTCATCGTCAGAGTCGACTCCCCCAGCATGCTGTCTTTCCGTCAGTCATCCGGCGTGGTTCATTCACCTCCGCCGCTGCGGGACAATTAAGTTCTCTATCTTGCTAGATTCATATGTAATATGATTGCCAATACCAGTGTATAACTAAAAATTATACTCCCTCTGTTCTTTAATAAACATCGTTATCGATTTTTAATTTAATTTTAACTATTTATCTGATTAAAAAAATAAATTTTATATATTTTGATATAATTCAATTTATTATTAGAATTATTTGAATCGTTAACTCAAAATTTTTTATATTCGAGTAAATTTTTTAAGAGAGTACATTTCAACGGCGGGAAAAAGCTGTCGAATACTCGATGCAATGTACTGTCGAAGCAGCTTTCTTTTTCTTGTCCGATCGCATCAGCATATATCGTTCGCAACAGCAGCGGTTGGAAGCAGACAGGCACCGGCTTCGAAGACGGGCAACGCCTCCGGTGGAGCCTCCATTTCCGCCTCCGCCAAGGCGCCACCAGCTCTCCGGCACACGCAGCGCGTCCGGAACAGCGACGGGAGCCCAGGCGAGCGCACGGGACTTTGGCTGGCGAATCGGAACGGTGGGGCCATCGTGTCAGCCCGTGCAAACGTGGACCCTCCCGGCCAATAAACCGCAGCAAAGCCAAGCCCCCTTCCTCAGCGGATTGCTGTGATCCATAGAAATTTGCTTTGTAGGTAACCCTAACCCTAGCCCCCTCCCCCAGAGGCCATGACCGGAGAGTCCTACCCGTCGCCGCCCAAGCACTCCCGCTCCCACGACGAAGCCCATGCGGATGCATCCCCCAAGCGCCGCAAGCGCCATCACCGCCATCACCACCGTCGAACCCACCGCCACCGTTCCCCGGACCCCGTGACGGCGAAACCGATGGAGGAAGACGAGATAGAGGAGGGGGAGATTCTTGATGCCGCCGCTGCTATGGATGTCGATGCCGATTTTCAAGCTTCCCTTGCTCTGGTATCTCTCCCAAGTCTCAACAACACCCCCCCCCCCCCCGGGGCCCTAATCTCGCCCCCTTTCCAATTCTGTACCGAAATCTTTTGCTCCTGTATTTCCTGTGGTGAGCTTAATTGCACATACAAAATTGAGTAACCTATGCATCTCCGTTGTTCAGCCGTTGTAGGGAAACTAGATGTGCTTACATCACCTTCGATTTAGTTAGTTTTACTTCCTCCATGCTATCACCATAGCTGTAATGAGAGACCTACTTACTGTTTTATTAATTCTGAATGCAGGAGACCGTTGGTAATGGTGATGGCCCGACAACCCTGCATTCTTCCGTTATGCCAACTCATTCATCCTCAAAGAATGAAAGGAAGTCTGAAAATGGAGGTAACCTTTCAAGTGACACTGAGGACACCAAAGGGTATGAACAAAGTCAAAACATTTCTCTATCTCCACAATTGAGAATCGAGAAGGGAAGGAAGCACGATGATGACCATCACGCTTCATCCTCTAAAGATTCACATTCCCAAGATCACGCTAAAATGTCTCCTTGCCCAAGGCACCGCAGTGAAGCTCATGCCAGAGGCCACACAAGTTCCAAAGAGAAAGGAGCTGAAGCCAACGGCTCGCATGCAAGTTCAAGAGATGATTCTGATCCTGACATCAATGATCAGAACAGGAAGTCTGGTAGACACTCTATTAGAAGCTGGGAGACTGAAAAAGAAAGGAGCAGCAAGAGGATAACTCGTGATGATAGGAGACACAGCAGCAACGTGGTAGATAGAGACAAGGTTGACTCACGTGAAGCTGCCCATAGTAGGCACAGAGAAAGGAGCAGCAGTCATTGCAGATCTGACCTAAGGGAAAGTGCACACTTCCGAGGTGAAAGCCGCGAGAGGGAAAGACATAGTGGTAGTTCAAGGCATAAAGATTACGAAAGGAAGAGGGATGGGAGTAAGGATCGGCATAGAGAATCTGACAGAATTGATAGGGACAAAGTGAGGGAGGACAGGGATAGAGAATTGCAAAGGGTTAAGGGAAGTGAAAATCGTAGATCCAGAGAAGGACGAGACAAAGGTAGCTACAGTAATAGACACAGGAATTCGACACGATCAAAATACAGCACATCTGATAGTTACAAAGAAGGACCTAGATCTGAGGAGAGGGCTAGAGACGTTGACCATAAAATTCACATATCGGAAGAAATGAAGGGAAACTCTTTCAGGTAAAGCTGTATTTGACATGGTTAGCTAATAGTAACCATCCTCCATCATATTTTGTTGCTTTAAGTTTTCTGGCACCTCATAGTTTCTCTTTTCCTGATGTTAGGGAGGAAGATGAAGAGGAGTACCAAGAGAAGATCGAACAGCAGTTAGCAATGCAGGAAGAAGATGACCCTGAAAAAATTAAGGAAGAAGCGCGGAGGAGGAAAGAAGCTATAATGGCGAAATACAGGCAGCAACAGTTGCAGAACCAGCCATCTGCACCAAGTGACAATAATGGAGGTAATTTGATTAGCTAATGCTAAGGTCACTTAATTAAATGAGTAGCACACTTTACTTGTTATATCCAAATTAATTTTATTGTTACTGAGAGATGTACTCTTGCTTGTACAGTAGTAAGAGCAATGGATAGAGATGAATCTGTGTTTCTGAAAGGAGATAATGATGGAAGCTCTATGGCCAATGATGAAGCTGAAAACAAGCATGATTCTTCAGAGGTGTTTTCTGGTGAAATGGAGTTCACTGTGGGAAAGTCTCCTGCTAGCAATAGTAATATAGATGATGCTGGGGCATTGGGTAATGAGAGAGGTGTTTCGGTTCTTGGAGAGGGTACACCCAAGGTAAATGTGTTTTGTGCTATCCTGCTAGTAGTATATATGAAAGCAGAATGGCAACAAACTTTATATACTTGTTTATTTTCCAGAGTGAGAGATCAGCAGATATGTTTTGTGATGACATTTTCGGTGAATCACCTGCTGCTGTTCGAAAACTGGTATGATTCCAACCTTCTCTAGGTCTCTTGATATAAGTATTCTTGTTATAATTTTTCTTTTTGGCCATCCGGATAGGGGATAAATAGTTTGAGAAGGGCCATAATTTTAAGGGATGCATGTAATTTGAGGTCATAGGAAGGGCAAAACTTGATTCACTTGTTAATTCATATGAACATGTATGCATGCCAAACTTTAACTGGTTTTATTTGTAAATGGAACATGGAAACACCCTTCTCTTCAGTTTTCACTCAATGTCCAATGACTGTATTTGTTAGGACAAGGATGACAGTTTGCACATTGAGAGAAATGCTCTTCACGATAACTGGGATGATGCAGATGGATACTATAGTAAGTTGCTGCCATCTTAAGTTCACTTCACTTTGTTTTTGTTGCAGTTAAGTTTCACCCATCCACTTATTTTCTCCATTTTGCAACTCCATACAGCCCACAGGTTTGGAGAATTGCTGGATGGCCGTTATGAAATCACAGCAGCGCATGGGAAGGGTGTGTTCTCAACTGTCGTGCGGGCAAAAGATCTTAAAGCAGGGAAAGAAGATCCTGAAGAAGTTGCTATTAAAATCATTCGCAACAATGAAACAATGTAAGTTTAGCATCCTTTATGTGAATTCTTAATGAAATTTCCAGTGTCTAAAATGAAAATAAGCATATACTTGATTCATATTTGTTTATACAGGTACAAAGCTGGTAAGCAAGAGGTCTCAATACTGGAAAAACTTGCAAGTGCGGACCGTGAGGACAGACGCCACTGTGTGCGGTTTATTTCTAGTTTCATGTACCGGAACCATCTTTGCTTAGTTTTTGAATCTCTCAATATGAATCTTCGTGAGGTATTAAAGAAATTTGGTCGTAATATTGGGCTCAAACTGACTGCGGTGAGGGCATATTCAAAGCAGCTTTTCATCGCCCTGAAGCATCTGAAGAACTGCAAAGTGTTGCACTGTGATATAAAGCCAGATAACATGCTGGTATGCCGTTTCTCTTAATTGTTCTATTTTATTTTGTTACTCCTCAGTTGCCTCTCTATTACTACTTTGCTATAGACTATACCGCAATCATGCTGTCATTTTCATCCTCGTGCGACTCAAGTACACCTTTATTATGGTACATGATTTAATTATATTCATTACTTGTATTTTAGGTGAATGAGGCTAAGAATGTACTGAAGCTATGTGATTTTGGCAACGCTATGCTTGCTGGAATGAATGAGGTTACGCCATACCTTGTCAGCCGTTTCTACCGGGCACCTGAGATAAGTGAGTTATTTCAACTCCCACCTTTTTGTGTGTGTGGGGTGTGTGTGTGTGTGGGGGTGGGGGGGGGGGGGGGGGGGGGTGCTGCCTCTACACTGGTGTTCACTCAAATTTCTTTCACCTAACGAGTTGCCTCTTTGCAGTTCTTGGGTTGCCTTACGACCATCCACTGGACATGTGGTCAGTTGGCTGCTGCATGTATGAACTTTACACCGGAAAAGTCTTATTTCCAGGCCCATCAAATAATGACATGCTTCGGCTTCACATGGAACTGAAGGGCCCCTTCCCAAAGAAGATGCTTCGAAAGGTATAATCTTTATTTATTTTTTCTTCATTTCCTAGCTGTAAAATTGAATCTTCCTTACTATTTGTCTCGAGAAAAACAAACATTGTTTAGTCTCAAACAATTTCTCATCTTCAACCAAACATAAAAAATGCATCTCTTGAAATTCTGGAAGTATAAAATATTGCTCTAATATATGCTTTTTTCAACGAGCTCTCATGAATGCTTTGATTACACAGGGTGCATTTACGATGCAGCATTTTGATCAAGATCTCAATTTTCTTGCAATAGAGGAGGATCCTGTGACAAAAAAGGTGCATCTCTTTAACGGAGGCCTCTTTTCAATTTTCTGTTTGGATAGTTTTTGAATTCTCTATTTATTCTCATTTTGTTTGCAGGCTGTGAGAAGGTTAATTTTGAATATCAAACCCAAGGATATTGGTTCTTTGATTACAAACTTCCCTGGCGAGGATCCAAAAATGCTAGCCAGTTTTAAGGATCTTCTTGATAAAATATTTGTCTTAGATCCAGAAAAGAGAATAACCGTATCGCAAGCACTTAGCCATCCTTTTATCACTGGCAAGTGAAAATAAGATGTTAATTCCTCCTGATCTTGTTGAACATAGCATCTACCTTGTAAAATACAATTGGGTTCCTATTCTCTAATCATCAGCATTTGTCTTTGTCCTCGGAGCTATGAGATCTGAGTACGTGGATGAAGCATGGAACTGTGGAAGAGATGGCTATCTTGCAGACCTTGCTGCATGCAGTTGTCATTTGGATATGTTCTGTTGCTTGTAAGACAACTAGTCGGTTGCATTCCATTCCCTGTACACATTCTTTCCTGTGGATTTGAAAGATATACGTGAAAACCCGCTTCACTTTACTCAAATGTGCTTAATTGGATGGCTCATATGCATGGTTATATGTGCAACGCTATTAACTAGTAATTTTTTTTTTGGCATGAGCTTGGCATGCTTACAAACTAGACAAATTTGATCATTTGTGTACCAGCACAGCATGTACTGTGCTGATGTATTTGAATGCATCTCTAGTATGCTTGGCCTCAAGCAGTTCCGTAATTTGGCTTTGCAACGCACCAGAAATCTGTACTTGTGTTCAGTTATTTATTTAGTACAAAACATCCTTTTTGTACTCTTGACTTGTTTCTTACAGTGACTATTTAGATTTTGAATATTCTAATTCGATTTTTCATTCAGGATTCTGCCAGGGCCTCCGCCGTGTGCACATTTGATATTCTATAAAGGGCCAACATAAGAAGGTACCCTGGTTGATATATGGGTAACTTAGTGTTTGAACCCATCAAAGTGACTTCCTTTTCGATATCATTATATGATTAAGCTGTATATTAGTTTTGACAGGTGATATCTATTTATAATACTATTGATTTTCTTCGAGAAAATAGAATGGGCGAGCCCTACTCCTTAACTAACAACCACATCATCCTCCTGAAAAACACATACATACACAGAAAGGATGGGGCAAAATGTATTTAAGTGATTAGACACAAGCAATGTAGAGCGCACTCTACCTTTTCTGCATCAACAAAGTAGCAACCTTTTTTCTTATTATTATTTTGTTAGCTTTGTTGAAATAATTGTAATGAAAAGCTATCATTTTATTCTTGTGTACTTTCATGAAATATCAATTGAACAATGCTTTTGCTTTATGTTATGGAGGTCCTGGGGTGGAGATTGCTGGACCCTCTGCCTATTTTTCATGGTAAATACTTTTTAACTTATGAATATGTCATCAATCCAATTGTTGATCGTTCTTGTTCAATGTTTCTAAATGTTTGGTATGGATAGTCAACTGAATTTCCTTCAGGGTGGTCAATGTTTTGCTCATGTTTAAGATAGGTGTGCTGATCGCTACTGACTCGGTATGTATCAACATTTTTAGTCAGTTAAGTCTCACAGCACATCTATGTATAATCTATTACAACTTTTGTTAATTATATTGTGCGCTTATCAGAAAGTATTCCATATTTTGGGTGATAAGTGCTGCACTGTGTACCACATTTGCTATGTGATGAAAGATGGTGTTTGCTTTAGCTATCCGAAATAATTTATTTTACTGAAGGCAATTTAAGAGAGTCAATAGCTCTCTGCTAAGCCGAGTATCACATGTGTAGAGTCAATACCTCTGCTAAGCCGAGTATCACATGTGTATCATCACCCATGTCCCACGTCTTTTCTGCATATAGGCCAAGTTCAGTCTGACGCATTAAGTTGGGTTAAAGACTAATTGATTCGTTCAGGCATAAGTCGTAAAGCCCATGCAATTGCATACTAAACTGTTGTTAAAGCCCATGCAATTGCATGCTAAACTGTTGTTCTGTTAGTAGCTGACTAGGCCTGGTAAATATGGCTTCAAGAAGCTGCAAGAAATAGGGTGCTAGTGGAATTGCATGACTTTCGGGGCTACACACATCATATTCGATTAGTGTAGCTTACTGATTTTGTGTGGGATCTTGCCAAGACGTTTTCGGGTGAAGATGGATGTGTATACATAGCCTTGGGGTGTGGGGGGATTGTGTGCTTGCTTTTACGCTGTTTCCATCGTTTTTTTGACATTTAGACTCGTGGTGGTTGCTTCTCTGGCAAATTCCAAATGCAACATTCTAGTTCAGTACTTTTGGAGAACTATGGATACGATATTAGCCTACACAAGAAATGTCAGTGTAATTAAGCTATTTGAGCTCTCGATAATTTAGTCCGCCTTCGGCATCTAATATTGCCCTATCTGTAGTTTTGGTTTGTAGTTTTGCTCTTGTAAACAACTCATTTGACTGGTTAAGAACATTGTTTTTCTCAAATATAGTTTCATTCAGATTATCTTGTGCATTATATTGCCATTTTTGAACAAATATTAGTATAATATTCCATACTGACTGATAGGTAGTATGAACGTGTATGGAACGCACGAAAACAAGGTACCTCCAAGATATCTGATCTGAGGAACTGACGATAGTCATCTTTGCTACTTCATCTTTTCGTATCGTTGTGCATGTGACCTTGTAAAAGTGAGTGCGAGCAGGTGCTACAAACATGTGGCTGATTAAGAGTACTTGTGCCCGATGTCATGCAAATAGCTGCAGTTTTGTGATGAATGTGTAGCTCCATTTCAAGAATGCATATTGGACAATGGGGCGGAGTTACAGCTACTCACCGGGGCAACGGTCCTTGGATCTGAATTTTGAACATGATTGTTTGGATTAAAAATAACAATGGTAACATTTCAAGCTAAGGGTTTTTTACTAAACATCAGTCGGAGAACTTGGTTTTGCTTAATTAAAGATACAAGATCCTGCAGGCAGGCAGTATCTTTGACTCACAAGCGCATCTATTTTTGTTTGTGTGCCAAGCAAAGCTACGAGGTACGACGTAGGGAGATGGATGGGAATCATGGGATCCGGTGAAGCCAACACGATTGCTTTGCAGCAACAAGAAGGAAGGGATTACTATTCAACACTAGGTACAAGTGTAGAACTTATACTACGCAGGTGTGCATGTGCAAACAATTTTAATTCATTTTTCACTTAGATTAGTGTTCTAATGATAACACTTTTTTTTAAAAAAAAAGAGTAGAAGATAGAGTATAGGAGTAATTAATAATGCTGAAATAATCGTGGCCAATGGTGTCCCTTTGACCAAAGCGCTAGCAGAGGGCGGGCTAATCAGTCAACACGTCATGTGAGCACCATGTACCAGGCGTCCAAAGCGAGGTACCAGCAAATTGTTTGATCAATTTGCACACGCAACAAACAACGACCGCATCCGTTTATTTTACTACATCACATTATTATCACACCATTTCGATCACTATTACCAGTATTATTGTATTCATAACAAGTACCGTTTTTCTAGATTAAGGAGCTAACGAAAATCATTAACATTGATGATAGAAACACTCATATAAGTCTCACAAAAACAGGAAAAAAAAATCATATAAACGAGAAGAGTTTTGTTTCTCAGTAGAAGTTTATTTCTATTTTTTGTTGATTATAACTTTGATGTAAAAAACTTAATATTCTTATTTTTAAATTTATTAAAAAAATATTTTTATAATATATATAATTTATATTATTAAAATTAATTAAATTTATTAAAATTATTAATTAAAGTTGTAGTTAACAAAATTTAAAAATAAATTTTTATTGGAAGTAAGGGCGCATTTCCCACCAAACATAATTAACTAACTCCACTTGTGCATGCGATGGTTCCTCCCCGCGGCAGCAACTCTCAAAGTCAACGCGCCCTCGCCGCCGCTGCAATCAATGGCATCACCGCGACAACGACATCCTCTTCGCCCCCAAGAAAACTATAGTTGAGGTCATTGCTCCTCCTCCTATGCCAGCACTGCCATCTCCATGGCGGCGGCGCCTCTCCTCCTCGTACGCGCGACCTGCCTCCTTCTGGTTGCCGTAGCCGCGGCGGCCCGCATCGTGCCGGTGGAGTACCTTTACCCGCCCTTCAACCTCACATACTTCAACTTTATTGACACCAACGGCGTCTTCCTCCTCTCCCCCAACGCCAACTTCTCCGCCGCCGTCTACAACGCCGGCTCCATCGTCGCATCCGACACCCAGTCCCGCTTCTTCTTATCCGTCCTCCACAGCACCTCCCGCACACCGGTCTGGACAGCCACCACCGTCGGCTCCACCATCCTCGAGTCCGTCGTCCTCTCCCTCTCCGCGCAAGGCCTCGCCCTCTTCGACCCTTCCGCCGCTCGCCCCGACCCCGCCTGGTCCACGCCCCGCCTCCGCCGGCCGGCCGTCGCGCTCCGCTTGCTCGACACCGGTGAGCTCAGGCTCATCGACGACGGCAACGCCACGCTCTGGTCCTCCTACGAGCGCCCAACCGACACGCTGCTCCCGGGGCAGGCGCTTCGCCTCGGCGTACAGCTCACGTCCTCGACGTCGGAGCAGGACCTTGCTCCCGGCGCCTACCGCCTCGTCCTCACTCCCAACGACGCTCTCCTGCAGTGGGCCACGGCGTCCAACGCTTCCTCCGGCTTCCTCACCTACTGGGCGCTCTCCTCCGATCCCGCCTCCGTCCAGGAATCCAGCCACGCCGTCGCCTCCATGGCCGTCAACGCCTCTGGCCTGTACCTCCTCGCCGCCAACGGCAGGGATACCGTCTACAGGCTGCTCTTCCCATCGCCGGCGCTCATGAAAAGCGAGTCGCGCGTCCTCAAGATTGACCCTTCCGGCCGCCTGCGAGCGCTGACACTTCCGGACGCTGGCGCCAGCCTGCCCACCGTCTGGACCGCGCCGGCAAACGACTGCGACCTCCCACTGCCGTGCCGCGCCTTAGGCATCTGCACGCCTGGCGGCAACGGCTCAACCTGCGGGTGCCCCGACGCCTTCAGCACCTACTCCAGCGGCGGCTGCGCACCAGCCGATGGCTCCACGCTGCCCGTCCTTCCCGACATCTGCAGCAAGACGGCGCCTCGCTACAGCTACGTGAGCCTCGGTGCCGGGATCGGGTACCCGCCCAACAAATACGCGCTGCCCGGAACCTCCGGCGACTCGCTTCCCGGCTGCCGCGACCTCTGCTCCGCCAACTGCTCTTGCTTGGGCTTCTTCTACAGGAACTCCTCCAGGTCCTGCTTCCTCCTGCACAATCAGATCGGCTCCGTGTTCCGCGCTGGGGCCGACGTCGACGTCGGCTTCATCAAGACGCTCCCGCCGCCTGGTGCGCACTCCAAAGGCTCGTCGTCGTTGAGCTTCATAACCATAGTGTTCGGCATCGTGCTCCCCACCGTGGCGGCCGTGTTCATCGCCTTCCTGCTGTATGCGATGGGCGCGCAGTGGTTAAAGAAGCGGCGCCCGCCGCAGCTCAAGAGCGGCGGCAAGAACCGCAGCTGGTTCAGGCTGCCGGCAATGCTGTCGTCGCGGGCTTCCTCCGTCCCATCCACAAGCGGCGAAGACGTCGACCAGGACGTCCTGATCCCCGGCCTGCCGACCCGGTTCACGTACGGCGACCTTGACGCCGCGACAGACGGCTTCAGGTGGCAGATCGGCTGCGGAGGCTTCGGCTCCGTATTCAGAGGAGAGCTCCCCGACCGGAGCACCGTGGCCGTGAAGAGGATGAATGGACTGGGCATGCAGGGGAGGCGCGAGTTCCTGACGGAGATCGCCGTGATCGGCAATGTGCATCACGTCAACCTGGTGAAGCTCCGCGGGTTCTGCGCCGAGGGCACGCGGCAGCTGCTGGTTTACGAGTACATGAACCGCGGCTCACTGGATCAGAGCCTCTTCCGCCTTGGGCTGCTGGACTGGGCCGCCCGGCTGCGGATCTGCATCGGCGCGGCGCGGGGGCTGGCTTACCTCCACGCCGGTTGCGACCGCAAGATCCTCCACTGCGACGTGAAGCCGGAGAACATCCTCCTGGACGACCACGGCGGCGTGAAGATCGCCGACTTCGGTCTGGCGAAGCTGATGAGCCCGGAGCAGTCGGGGCTGTTCACGACGATGCGCGGGACGCGCGGGTACCTGGCGCCGGAATGGCTGATGAACGCGCCTATCACCGACAAGGCCGACGTATACAGCTTCGGCATGGTGCTGCTGGAGATCGTGCGAGGGAGGAAGAACTCTAGGAACTCCAGCAAGGAGGATTCTTCCAGCACCGTTGGAAGCGCCGCACCTGAAGCTCGAGCGCCGGAAGCACTGGAGAAGAGCAGCTACTTCCCTGCGTTGGCGCTGGACCTGCACGAGCAGGGGCGGTACGGCGAGCTCGTGGACCCCAGGCTGGAGGGGCGGGCCAACGTGGAGGAGGTGGCGCGGGTGGTACGGGTGGCGCTCTGCTGCCTCCACGAGGATGCCACGCTCCGGCCTAACATGACGGCCGTGTCCGCCATGCTCGATGGCAGCATGCACGCCGGCGAGCCGCGCACGGAGCTCCTTCGGTATCTCAGGATGTACGGCCGCGGCCTCGTTGTCGGGTGGATGGACGGTGGGAAGGGCCACATGGGGAGAGGCTCCGACACCACCGGCGGCGGGAGCGGTAGCTGGTCCCCGCCGTCGTGCGTGTCGGCGCAGCAGCTCTCGGGCCCCAGATGACAGATGTTTTTTTCTTTTTTCTCTGTCTCCGGAGATATTTGTTAATTTCTGCTCTTTCATTTTAAAATTGTTGTCGTTGAAAATAATTTTAAAATGGAGAGAATATATATACAGCTTAATTTTTTTTTTATAATGAATTTGCTTTTATAGAGAGCGAGAAGTCAGGGAAACTGAGAACATCTGCTATTGTAGTTCCCTGAAAACAGCAGCTTCGATCTCTATTCTGAATTCAGGAAGGGACCATTTTTAGTATACTCCTATTTTGTTTGCTGACCGACACTGAAACCTTCAATACTGCTCGTCAATCAACCTGGTACGCACAACGTACAATCAGCAAGCACTCCACGAAAGGTTTCATTTTCCTTCAAGGCGGTCCGAATCTTGAGTTCTTCACAGGGAAGTAACATATACTGTACATAACGATAACCTAGCTATTATTTTTAATTTAATTTATGTTGCGAGAACTAAACGCTATGGCATGCTGACGCATAGGCCAGTGACTTTTGTTCCTTCGATCGAACTCTTTGGGCCTCATTGGTTTGATGCATATTACCGAGCCAGGTTCAGGTCATGCAAAATCATTTTTAATGCCGTTGTTTGGATGCTTGACGTGCTTGTGAGCCTGATTGAACGCATGCAATTGGTGCCTCTGAGCCAAGCTAACTGGTACATAGATTTTACTCGTTCCTCCGGAGCCAGGTTGAGATTGACCATGCATTCACACTAAACCTTTCTGTTATCATCAATCAATCACTTCACGGTGCTGCCTCTCTGTATAACCATCCAACCAAAAACCTGGCTGAACAAGATCGTGCAATTATCACTCAACATTGATTTTGTAATAAGTGGTTAGAAAAGTATGACAAAGTTGTTTGAGGATATGAATCCAATCTACAATGGCATGAACTCCTCGTCGATGACCTTGTAGTGCTTCTTTGCGTCGTACTGCTGCACGATGAGCACGGAGGCGGAGGTGGAGAAGTCGGAGGACGCCAGGACGTCGCCGACGGGGCCCAGCTCCAGGCACTCTGCCCACTCGTCCAGCCCCTCCGTCAGCACCGAATTCCGGTCACGCCCGCGCCCCACCACGAAGAGCCGGTACTCTGGCTGCAGCGCACGCAGGACCGCCACCATCTCCGCGCCGTCGCCCACGTGCTTCTCAAGGTACCCCATGCCGCTCCCGCCGCCGACATGCTTCCGGTAGAACTCGGCGAAGAACTTGTCGTCCACTTGCATCTGCGCCTCCTCCTGCCCGACCGCCGACGACGACTGCATGCCCCCTACGCGCCGCCTGCTCTTGCCTTCGAACAGGCTCGTCCGGGCCTTGGCGCGCGCCTGCGCCGTCGCGTTCTGCACCACGCGCAGCGCCGTCAGACGCACGCCCGAGTGCTTCGACATCAGAGACGCAAGCGTCAGCGCCTCGCGGTCGTCCGCGCCGCCGATGAACACCACCACCACCGCGCACTGGCCCTGCGAAGACCTCTGCTTCCCCAGCCCGCGGTCCACCACCACGCCCACCGAGCACGGCGCCAGCTGCAGCACCTTCTGGTTCACCAGTCGGAACCCGTAGTGCCCGCCGTCCATGCTCCCGTCCACGCGCTGCGTCTTGTGGAACGGCAGCAGCACCAGCGCCGCCATCGCGTCCTCCGCGCAGATGCAGATATCGCCGTGCATGTCCGGGAACGAAGACAGCGCCAGCAGCCGCCGAACCTTCACGCCCTCGCCGCACTCGCCCTGGTACGCGTCCAGCGCCTCGCCAATGAGCTTCCGCATCTCCGACACCTCCTCGTCCACCACCGTCACACCGTCGAAGCCCCCACCCCTGACGATCGCCGCCGCCGTCTGGTCCGTCAGCTGCACCATGTCCACGGCGTAGACGGCGAGCTCGCCGCCGCCGCCTCCCCACCGCAGGACCTCCATGAGGTAGGAGAGCGTGGGCACGTCCTGCGGGCCATGCAGCCCCACGACGAGGCGTAGCTCCGTGGACGGGTCGTGGTGCTGCAGTCCCATGAGGCGCCACTGCACGCTCCGACGCGCCCACGACGCGATGCCCATCCCCACCATGGGCGTCACCGCCACGTTCAGCGCCACCATGAATATGATGGCCATAAAGGACTTGTCCGTGATGATGCCGGCGTCGAAGGCCGCCTGCGCGCAGTAGATGTGGAAGTACCCCTTCACGTTGAGGAGCATGCCCAGCGCCAGTGCCTCCAGCCACCCCAGGCCCCTCAGCAGCCCCGCCGCCGCGCTGCCCACCAGCTTGCCGGCCGTGCCCATCACGGTGACGAACAGGACCTTCCACCACGGGAACGGAAGGTCCATGACGTAGGCGCGGAAGCCCTCGTTCCGCCTCAGCTCCGCCGCCTCGATGTCATCCGTCGTCTGCCGTAGCGATAGGCAGACGTGGCCGACGTAGAGCGGCAGTATGAAGGAGCCGAGCAAGAAGTTGATCTTGCTCACCAGCAGTCGCGACACCCTGCCCTCGCAAGGGAACGCCAACCCCACCAGGAACGCCGCCATGTTCACGTCCAGCCGGAGCGCTGAGCTCAGCCAGCAGAGCGACGCGGCCGCCAGCGCCACGAGCGACAGGTCAAAGCCGCGCATGCGCCGACCCTCCGGGTTGCGCCCGCTCACCCACTCGGCCATGGCCCTGGACACGAAAGCCGACACGATCACCACGACGAGGACCGCCGCCGTGAGCACCGGCTGCATGGCAACGGGGCCCTCGCCTCCGGCGTCGCGCCAGATCATGCTGCCCATGGCGATGAGCATGGTGGTGACCATGTCCGAGGCGACGCCGGCGCCCACGGCGAGGCGCCCGACGGCGGTCTTGGCGATCTTGAGGTCAGTGGTGAGGCGGGTGAGGACGGGGGAGGCCGTGTTGGCGAGCACGGCGGCGAGACCGAGGAAGGCGCGGAGGGACCGCTCGTGGACGACGCCGGAAGTGGCTTGCATCAACGGGGTGTGGAAGAGCGTGACGACAACGGAGGTGGATAGGATGCCAGCGTAGGCGACCACGGTGTCGGCGGAGGGGGAATCGAGGAGCGTGGAGGGGTCCATCTCGACGCCGAGCGCAAACAGGTACGGTGCGAACACGAAGCTGCCAATCTTGCCAAATACGAGGTTGATGGCGCTGGTGATGGACAGCACCCGGAACTGAGACAGGACTATGCCCAGCTGCATATATGTGGATCAACAATCAGCAAGCTAGAGATCGATGGACATCAATCAATCTGTGAAAAAGAAACAATTTGCAAGGAATTGAATTCCGATCGAGTTCACCTACAAGGAGATCGGTGAAGACGCGGGGCTGGTAGACATTGCGGAGTACCGCGTAGAGGATCTTGCTGGTGACGAGGATGACGCCGAACTGGAACAGGATCGTGTTGTAGTTGGACGACAGGACGCTGCTCGTCGTAGAACAATCCATGGCGATCTATCAATTTGTTAGGGTCATCAGAGGATCAAACGCATTTCTTTGGACAGAATTGATTTCAAGCAGATGCTTGAGATGAATTGTGAGTTCCATCCACAACGAATAAGGAACAGGGCGTGTCTCTGGCCTAGAGCATTTTCCGGCCGTGCGTGCATGATTCTTTCTTTCTTTCTTCTCCATCTGCTGCATACATGCCTTTTTTAGAAAATGGAATAGTATTTCTGTATCTACGTTCTCGCATACAACGCTTTTAAAACTTATAAAAGTTCAGCACCATAGCTGATGAAAAAAAAATGAAGAGTAGTAGTGCTTATAACTCCACCAAAAACATTTGTTCTTTGATATGTCACGCTCACTTAATCGATCAGGGACAGTTGCCAGCCATATCGGTGAGGTCCCTCGCATGGTGACTGGTGTCGGCGCACAGCGGTAAGGCGTGGGAGGCAGGGAAGAGGAAGCTCAGGTTTGATATTTAGCTTGAAAAAGAAGGCCCGGTCCAACCTACATTCCATCCATGGGTTCTGAAACAACTCGGCCTTAATTCAGATTTCCTCCTTTACCCTAATTTTAGGATAATTTCCCAAAAAGATTTTAGGACAATAGAAAATTGAATAATAATATAAAAGAGTAATAATAGAAAACACACACGAAACAGTGCAGTCCATATCTTACGTCATATCGGTGTTGTCATTAGGACTTAGGCCTTTGTTAAAAACTGGCTTTTAAAACGCGCTTTGGAAGAAATGAATTTAAAGCTAAAAAACTCACTTAAAGTTACTTTTGGTTTTTGATGTGCAGAGAAGCTAAGTATATATTACAAAAGTTAATAATCATTATTTCACTAAGTCAACTAGTCATCACTTAGCTTTTCTAAAAGTTCAAAAACTCCAGCTCAAACAAAAGTCCTTAAAAGAGAAGATGCGGTCAGATGGACCCCACCATCCTCCCGACAAGCAGAAAAGCAGGTCGAACAAATTGACAAGGAGGACTAGTTGCACACCAATCGCACAAAGTTTCGTGTGTTAATCAGCTGCATGCGCCAAGTACTAACATACAATTTGCACAAAAGATACAAAAACTATAAGATGGAGGCGCAATATATAATGACGCACGTGGTCGGTTAATTTCCATGGCCAATTCCGACTCGTCTGCTCCGACAATCAACGACAGCTCCTCCTCACCAGCCGCCGTTGACTACTAGTCAACGAGCTCTGCAAGTCTCTTCTCTTCTTCTTCTCGAGCTGGGACAGTAGTAGTATATAGAGGAGTGCCATTCATCATCTCAGATCATCGTAGTACAGTGAACAACAACAAGAGACGACCTTCACACACACATGGCGCTGGTGGACAAGTGGTCCGGGTTTTGGTCGGCGGTGGCGAGCTTCATCTTCCTCTGGTCGATGCTGCAGAAGCACGTCCCCCCCGCCCTCACCCACCGCCTCGCCACCTGGGCCAACAAGCTCACAACCTTCTTCAACCCCTACCTCGAGATCACCATCTCCGAGTACGGCGCCGAGCGCTTCCTCCGCAGCGACTTCTTCAAGAACGTCGAGACCTACCTCTCCGACGCCTGCGCTCGCCGCGCGCGCAGGCTCAAGGCCGAGTTCGGCAAGGACAGCAAGAAGCTCCAGGTCGCCGTGGACGACCACGAGGAGGTTACCGACACCTTCGCCGGCGCCACGCTCTGGTGGTACGCCTCCAAGAAGCCACAGAGATCCAACGTCATCAGCCTGTATCCCGGCGTGGAGGATCGCCGCTACTACCGTGTCGTCTTCCATCGGCGCCACCGCGACCTCGTCGTGGACTCCTACCTGCCCTACGTCCAAGACGAGGGCCGCGCCGTCACCGTCAGGAACCGCCAGCGCCGCCTCTTCACCAACAATCCCAGCAGCAACTGGAGCTCGTACCGCGCCAAGATATGGAGCCATGTGCCGTTCGAGCACCCGGCCAAGTTCCAGACGCTCGCTATGGACCCCGTCGAGAAGGAGGCCATCATCGACGACCTCTCGGCTTTCATGGAGGCCAAGGACTACTACGCCAAGGTCGGCAAGGCGTGGAAGCGTGGTTACCTACTGTTTGGTCCCCCTGGCACCGGGAAGTCCTCCATGATCGCCGCCATGGCCAACTTCCTCGACTACGACGTCTACGACCTCGAGCTCACGGCGGTCAAGAACAATACCGAGCTGAGGAAGCTCTTCATCGAGACCACGGGCAAGTCTATCATCGTAATCGAGGACATCGACTGCTCCGTCGATCTCACCGGCAAGCGCAAGGACAAGAAGAAGTCCGACGATGAAAGTGACGACCAAGACAAGCCCAAGTTGCCGATCCAGCCGGAGAAGGACGAAGGCACCAAGGTGACGCTGTCGGGCTTGCTCAACTTCATCGACGGGCTGTGGTCGGCGTGCGGCGGCGAGCGCATAATCATCTTCACAACCAACCA
This sequence comes from Zoysia pacifica, assembly GCA_001602315.1. Classification (NCBI taxonomy): domain Eukaryota; kingdom Viridiplantae; phylum Streptophyta; class Magnoliopsida; order Poales; family Poaceae; genus Zoysia; species Zoysia pacifica. The sequence goes on from BCLH01001270.1 coordinate 38,217, forward strand.
CAAGGACAAGCTCGATCCGGCGCTGATCCGGCGAGGCAGGATGGACAAGCACATCGAGATGTCCTACTGCAGCTTCGAGGCCTTCAAGGTGCTGGCCAAAAACTACCTCGACATCGACGAGCACGAGATGTTCGTTGAGATCAGGCAGCTGCTCGAAGAGGCCGACATGACGCCGGCGGACGTGGCCGAGAACCTGATGCCCATGTCCAAGAAGACGACGGACGCTGATGTCTGTCTAGCTAGTTTGGTGGAGGCTCTCAAGAGGTCCAAGGAGGATGCAGCGGCCAAGGCGCTGGCGGACGCCAAGGCGAAGGAAGAAGAAGCTGCTAAGCAGAAGGCGACGACAGAGGCGAAGAAAGGTCAAGACAACGGGAAGGACGAAACATCGGACTCATCAAAGGAGAGGACGACGAGCAATGGAGACATCGGCGAAGGAGGAGACAAATGATAAGTACTATAGACTTGTTCATTAGTGATCGGTCAGTGAATGATGATTATGATGTTACATAAAGACAGTCATGTTATGTATCCTATATCAAATAAAATATGAATTATTCAGCTCAAATCAATCAGTCAATCCAGAACACTAATGAAACATTTTTTTAAAGACCTGGAAAAATTTCCAGGATTATATTTATAAGATAAGGAAGTTTATGCACATACGCGCAAGGAGTGTTACAAGAGCTGGGTTGGGACTTATGAGCATGGCTAACTCGACTCAAAAGAACTAATGAAACATTAGACATCCGTCTACAAACACTGAACATGAGGAACTGAATAAATATACATAAATAGTGACATGATGTTTGAGTAAAACCATGAAGAAAATAGGTGTCGTATTCAGACACTTTGCTTCAGAAAAAGTAATATTACATAAACATTTATCATTTTTACAGAAAAGACTGCAGCCTCGCATATACAACTCGCCTATAAAACATCCTTGTCCTGATGAATAGTAGAAACGCGACAGCCGATCCAAATACGCAGACACAGGCCATGATCATGAAAGATAGCGCAAAGCAGTGCTTACCTACACACGCGTGGTCGTCTGGTGGCGACTCCAGGTCGTAAATGTAACCCACAACACGCACCGATAGTATGTAAGACCCAACAGGGCTTGCGACGGCCACCATGTTGAATATTGTGCCAAAATGGTTCAGCCCAAAGATCTCAGACGTTATGCTTGGCATCAGGGCCCACTGGCAGCCATAGCACAGGCCAACGAGTACTGAGCCGATGTAGAGCGACGCGGGGAGACCGGAGGAAATGATGGTGTGACCCAGGCTCATGAGCAGCAGTGTGGCACCTATGAAGAATGGCCTGCCAACTCCTTTCTGACGAAGGAAATGGTCGGAGATGAAGCCCGCACCAAACCTCCCTGAGAAGTTCCAGATGCTCCACAATGAAACAAGGGTGCTAGTCTCCTTGGTTCTGTAGCCAAGAGAGCCACCGATCTGGCTGATGTTGTTCACCGTGGCAAGACCTGATCCCATCCCACATGCCATTGCGACGAAGAGCAACCAGAAGTCCAGTTTGCACATAGCCTGAAGTAGGTTCAGGTTTTCTTTGCCAGCAGACAGGTCTTGGGGAGATCCCCCAAGCATAGAAGCAGAGTTGGCACTCTCAGAATCCTCTGCAGCCTCTTCATGGAGTAATCCAATTCTTTGTTCTGAGGTTGAGTCTGAATGTATTGGTTCACACTTTTGGGCATTCACAACAACGGCTACTGGAGACATCACCAGTAGCAGGAGAATCACAAAACAGACACTCTGCACAGCTGAACTTATCATGAAAACTTGGTCACTGATTATGACAGTCATTAGGTACCCAGCAACAGTAATGGCGATTAGGGAGAAAGCATCTAGGAACTTTTTGTTGTACCGTTCATGTGCATTGTGGACATCGACAAAATACATGAGCAGCAATGTGGTGGCCGTGGGCAGGGCTGCCAGCAACAGTATGAAAGTGCCAGGATCAATATGGAGAGTGCGGTATACTTGTACAAGTATTGCCCCACTTAAGCCTAGAAAACCCTGTTACAAAAGCATGAGAGTGAACTCCGATTAGTAGTATATAAATGAAAGGAAATGCATCTACTGTGCTTAAAAATCCTAAGTTTATCTTAAGTAGTATTAAAGAAAAGAAGCAGAAGAAGGATCCTCCGTTTCTTCTGTCAAAAAACAAAAAATGTTCAACCATTTCAGGTCTTGACAGATATGGGACACGACAAGAATTATTACTCTGCTCAAATCTAAGCAAAAAAAAGATCATATATCAATGATATTTTTCCAAGAAACAAATTTAAGGTTAGGCTTGATTATCAAAGCAGGGGGCCACTGGAGGTTTCTGAAGAGTGCTGAGTGTATACAAGGTTCCCCAAATCCAGAATTATGAGAACAAGTCATCCAGACAATTTGGTTGGACAACAGGACTAGGAAGGCTCTGCGCTCCTCTGCCTCGACATGTCTTTCACTAAGGTTAGTATTGAAGATGAATTTTGGGTCCATGATAAACAAAACTAACGTCCAGTGTCACATCACCATTTCCTTACTTATCAGTATTTTGGGTCGGCAAGGCTAGCCTAATACAAAATTCTGCTGAGTATTTGAAGGAAAGGTCACAAGTTTACATCTTGAGGTGTACTACAGAGTACCAACCAATAGTCGATTTCTTACTGTAAAAAGGGCAAAACAGTGACCGGTAGCTATCACGATTGGCAATTACGGGCGTCAATCCACATATAAACAAGCCCAAATCCTAAAGACTCTGGCACTCCGAATTATTAATGGGGAATGGAACGGTAGAACAGAGCAAGCATGAAATGGGGGGAAGCACCTTCATGATGCCGAT
>BCLH01001270.1:44070-86914 GCA_001602315.1 Zoysia pacifica
GGAGTTCATCGGGGTGGTCGCCGGCGTGGGGGACTCATCGGAGAAGCACGACGGCGACGAGCGGCTCGGGCGGAACTTCGGTCGCGTCGTGCCGGCGCCACGGTGGACCAAAACTAGAACGGCTTCCTCCTACAGCTTCACGGAAGCGAGTAGAAGCTCGGTCGAGGTTGTCGTCGTGGAGGAGGAGCGGAGAGGGGGCGTCCACGGCAAGGTTGCTCGGTTCAGCGGCTGACGACGAGGAAAACTCGAAGTCCCTGCGAAACCAGCCACGAAAGCTCGATTGGAGACTTAGGAGGAATTTGCAGGTGATGGAGAAGGTCAGAGAGCGAAGGAGACGCTGCGAGGCTCACCGGAGTTGCCGTATTTGGAAGAGGCGTGGCCGACGGCGCTGGAGACGGGATTTTGGGAAAAACTCGGAATTCGGTCGCTCGCACGGAGAGGAGGAGGAATGGCGGCCTGGGGAAGCTAGACGGTGGGGTGGCGCAACTTCCAGTCCAAGCTTTGGGACTAAAAGTCGCCCGGCGGCACTGCTCCTCACAGGCGATGGCGTTCGGCGGAGAAACTCGAGGGTAGCGCACGAGGGCGAGAGAGAGAGAGAGTGAGGGCGCAGAGGGCTTTGGACACGGAGAGAGTGTTGTGTCCGCGCGAGGGCACGTCCCCAGTTCGTGGCGTGCATGCAGCGAGGAGGAGAGCGCGCTGGATGCGCGCGGTTGGAGAAGAGGAGGAAAGAGAGATGGTGGCTGACAGGCAGGTCCCGCATCCCGTTTTCTTTTTCTGAATTTTTCTGGATTTTCAGTGCACGCTTCTATTTTTGAGCCGATATGCACCCTTTCCGAGCTCCAAAAATTCTGAAATTTGGTAGGCTCGTAGATCTTTTGAAAAGGAACAACTTTTCTTTTGGGCATAAGTTCAAAATCGAAATAACTAAAAAGATATTAAATTTTGAAGACAGGTTAGTTTTTAAAGGAAAATAAATTATTTGGGCTTTTAAACCTCAAATTAAAATTTTCCAAAAACATCTAAAAATTCAGGTGGTTGCAAGAAATTTCAAGAGGGATTTTTGTTTCACAATATTCATTGAAATTTTTGAGCTCACATTTTGAATTTCAAATTTAAATTTGTGACCAATTTTAAAACTGGGTTTAAATTCTTTTGAGCTCAGATTTTTGGGAATTTCGAACTCGAATAAAGTGTCACATTATTCGGAAACACGAAGTGTTACATTATTTGTCTTATTAAAAAATTTACAAAAAATATTTTATTTTATTGTGAAATGATTTATTATTAAAAGTATTTTAATTTTGATTCATTTAATTTTATATTTTTTGTAAATTTTTTGAATAAGTCAACGATTTAAAAATAAAAACATCACTTATTTTTCAATGGAAGAAGCACAATGATATATTTTTTTTTCAATTAATCGAATTGTGTTTCAATCATACTACTAACTTAAAAAGAGAAAGAGCTGTGTCATATAAAACTGCTACTCTTATAAAACTTCTGATTAAATAAGTGTTTTTTTAGATTTTCAAACATTCACTTTATTAAGAAAATGTGAAAATACTATTTATTTTATTGTGAAATGATTTATTATTAGAAGTACTTTAAACTTGATTTGTTTATTTTTGTATTTTGTAAATTTTTTGAATAAGACAAATGGTTAAATGTTGATTTTAAAAAGTTAAAACACCACTTATTTTGAAACGGAGGGAGTAGATCAATTTTGCATGGTTGCTCAGCTGCTCTATATTATTCGTAATAACTGTTGGTTGCCACTGTCATCGAAGCCTTAAGCTAATTGTAATAATTTGCATAAATGCTCAATTGATCTATATCTTCCCCAAAATAAGGAGAAAAAGGCAGCATGATGGGGGACCAGTTTGTTGCGTTGGCAGATTAAGATGGCTAAGAGAAAGGTTTAAATGTGTATGAAATGTAATTTATAATTTTACACATTTAAACTATTTTTTTATAAACTGAATAGGACATTTATGATTTCTATAAGGCAAATTTTACGGTAGACTCAAATGAAAGTGAGCAGTCTATTTACACAGATCTCGAGAAAGAAATGGTTTTAAGAAAGAAATGGTTTTTTTACCTCTTATGAGGTAAAATCCTAAAATAATTAATAATTATAATAATATTTAAATTAGAAGAGATGTGTTGTATATTAGGTAAGTGACTATTTTAAAAATAAACACCATTATCGAGAAGAAAATTGCTGCATGAAAAAAAATTTCACAAGCGACATCGCATGGATTATTTTTTTTAAAAAAATTGATGATTTAGAGAACAGGAAATATATATTATGATAACTTAAAGTGACGCGATGGGGCGGCAACTGCATTCTCATTGTCGTTTCATGGATTGCTGCTGGCTTAAGGCTTGTGCAGGCTGAGAGCACCCATCTCACATTGTCGTTTTTCATGGATCGACACGCATTCATGTTACTCTGAAACAAATCCTCTGATGAACAGGGGAGGAGCACATTGCAGTTAGTACAGTAGGAGTAGAACAGAACAGGAAGAAAGTGGACGACAGTGACCTCTGTGTTTCTATATATCGGAGCCACTTCATCCCCAACTTAACTGCCAACCAATCGCAGGCCCGCTCGACCCTTTTCTCCAATTCTATCTCCATCCTCAAGTCTCGATCGACTTCGAGCATCAATTCCACCAGGCAAAAGCAACGCACAACAGCCTGCCTTGATGGATCACTCCAACTCCAGCAGCAGCAGCAGCAAGACGGCTGAGTTCGACCCGGTGCTTCACTCCATAGGCTTCGAGATCGAGGAGCTCTCGCCGTCGCAGCTCACCGGACGCCTCCCCGTCACCCACAAGTGCTGCCAGCCTTTCCAGGTGCTCCACGGCGGCGTCTCGGCGCTGGTGGGGGAGGCCCTGGCCAGCATGGGCGCACACATGGCCTCGGGCTACCGCCGCGTCGCCGGCATCAGCCTCAGCATCAACCACTTCCGCAGCGCCTCCGTCGGAGACGTCGTGCTCGCCCGCGCCGCGCCTGTCCATGTCGGCCGCTCAACCCAGGTACCATACCAAGAGCACAGATGAGCACTCCTCTTGGACTAGAGTTGTTGCAACCAACCAATTCATCAACCAAGCCAGCCTAGCTTATCTTCTCTATATCCATTTCTTTACTTCTCTTCTATGGAGGGTTATTCATTCTTTTGTAAGTTATTAATCCTCCAAGTATACAGAGTCTTCAGTTTATTTTTCCTCCAAGAATAAGAAGAAGAATTATGCCAATTCAACATTGCATTCTGTTAGTCGCTAATCTTCCAAGACTGAAGAACAAAATATTGTAGGTGTGGGAGGTGAAGCTGTGGAGGCAAGGACCCGTTGACGCCGGGGAAGAAGGGGTCTCTGATCTCGGAGTCGAGGGTGACGCTGCTCTGCAACCTGCCGGTGCCGGAACACCTCAAGCATGCCGACGGCGCCCTCCTCAAGTACTCCACAAAAACGACCAGCAGATTGTAAAAAATCTTACTACGGAGTACTACTACATAATCCGACTGCTTTTATATCAAAATCAACTGCATGCTCGTGTGCTCTGCTGCTTTCGCTCTTCAGTTCCTTCTTCTGTAACTACAAACAACACCTCTCATCATATACAGCAGTGATTTCATCTGTCAGTTAAAATTGAATTTTGTATCTCTCTCTCTCTCTCTCTCAAATTTGAGGACGATGTTGAAAGTTGGAACGACCTAGTACACTTTTTTTTCCTGATGGAGCGCGCGATGAAATAGGATCCCAACGGATCATCGAAGCAGACCGTTTCGTCAGTCTCAGCACACCAATATAGTACGGTACTTGGAGCAGTACAGCAACAAGGCAGCTACTGAACTGAAACCTTCAATCTCCTCCTAATACTAGTAGTAAAAAATGGCGTCGGGTGCCTCTGCTTGCGCGGCGTGCAAGTACCAGCGTCGGCGGTGCACGGCCGAGTGTCAGCTGGCGGAGTACTTCCCGGCGGACCAGCCGCGTCTGTTCCGCAACGCGCACCGGCTCTTCGGCGTGAGCAACATCCTGAAGACGCTCGCTCGCGTCGCGCCCGAGCGCCGCCGCGACGCCATGCGCACCATCATCATCGAGGCCAACGCGTGGGAGACCTACCCTTCGCGCGGCTGCATGCACTTCATCCTCACGCTCCAGCACCACATCCGCGACGTGGAGCTCCAGCTCCAACAGGCCAACCAGAGCATCGAGGCCTACCGTGACGTCCTCGGGACCCTGCCCGACGATGACTCGCTACTACTGCAGGCGCCACAGACATGGACGCCGATGCAGCTTGCGCAGGACGACATGAACATGATGGACGGCGCGGCCACCGCCACCGCCGCCGCCGCCTCTGTCGTCCCAGAACCGGGAGTCGAGCATCGTGGTCATCAAGATCACATCGAACCGGATGATGTGTCCTGCTTCTTCGTCGACAACATCGAAGAGGAGATGCCGTTGCCTCCTCCTCCTGAATCCAGATAACGGAGATCGGTGTTCCGGTCCCTGCTTAAAGTTTTCAGATTTCAGTTACTAGCCTCTTCCTTGTCAACTGATCCATCTTCATCTCACAATACAGCAGCTGGGATTCATTACTGGACGACGCAATAGATTACTCATCAAATGAATACTAGATGGCTCGCAATTTGTTAATCTGTTGAGATATATGTGTGTGTAACTTCTTAACACATACAGTAATACTCTGCTTATGTTTTTATGTCATCCAAAAAATAAGAGGAGATTATGTAGTTTGACATTGTAATAAGCCTCAAGAGACCTGGTCAATAATGTGCCATCGTCATCGAAAAAACAACTTGGTTCGGACCTTGAGGCAGACACACAGGCGGCTTGCAGAGATGTTGATGCAGCGAGCTGAGAATCGGAGATCTTGACCGTAACGTGGCCGAATACACGCCACGCCACGCCACGCCACTCCACTGTTCTGTTCATTTGCCCCCAGATATTTCAATCTGTTTACATCGATCGATCACGAACTGCACCTGCGCCCAGCAGAACAACTTTTTTGCTCATGGCCACCAACTCAACACGTACTGCTCCTATCTTTTTTTTTTTTCTTTTTTTGTGAGGGAGCGAAATGAGCATCTTTCTCGTGCTGAATTGCTAACGAACGAATTGGATTGTGCTCGAGCCATTGATGATGATGCTCCTCTTCGTTTCTCTCCTTGCGTCCATGGAATGATGGAAGGAAGGAGTTTGGTTGGTCTGACTTGCGGAAGAAGTTGCAGCAGCCGCCGCTCATATTGTTTTTTTTAGAGGAAAAGTCCTCGGAGTGTTCCCGTCTCCCTCCACCGAACGGTCCACTTCCTCCTTCCTTTCTTCCTTCCTTCCACAGCGGAGTGCTGCGTCCATCAACCTACCCACGCGTGACGGCCGCCGCCGCACCGCCTGCCTCCACCCATGGACCTCACCTGCTAGCTGCGCCTGCGACTCGAGCTGCCCATCGCCCACCTCCCCTCTCTGTTCTAGGCTGCCTTGCCGTGGACGGAGGAGATCCGTCGCCAGATTGACTTGTTCTCTTCTTCCTTTCTCCGTGCGGTAGGCAACCCTCGCCCCTCCCTTCTTCCAATCTAGATCTTCCTTTCCCTCTCCTCAGGAACAGCGAAACAAAAAGATTCAATTTTTTCGTTTCTACGCTTTGATTTATGGTTTTATTCGTCAGTAATTAAGGGATTTACTAGTACTATCCCCCACCCAGTTTTAGTTTTCGGGGAACGTTAGTAGTTCAGCTCCACCCACATGCCTTGTCTTTAAATGCCATCTTGCATTATTGACTTCACCTGTAATCTTATGTATTCACATCTATCTTTTTTTTAGGTCTGCCATTGAAAGGCCACATGGAGTTTCGTGGTGGCTAGAAATCGAAGGCTGAACAGTTTTCCTCATTGCATTGTGACCTGCTTATTACAGCCTTACAGGTGCACGAAATTCTCCTTTCTGTTTGTCCCTCTCTTCTTGCTTGTCCCTGGAGCCCCATTTCTTCATATGCTTGCATCATTCAATGAATCCTAACCAAGCTTTGTACTAAATCATAATGTACTTGAGACAACATGAAATTCTCCTGCTTTGTGTTATCATTGACTCGCTTATACTTTTAAAGAAGTGGAATATTGTTTGCTTTATTTTTTTTAATTAAATTTATGGTTTGTTCTAGTTGATGACATATTGTTCACTTAGTTTTGCAGTCATGTTGAGGACAAAGCAACTTGGCACACTAACGCAGTGTGCACGATCCTTCTATCTTAATGGGTCAAGGTGCACTGATGGAGTTGCATGCACATGCCCCGAGGATGATACTTCTGTTCCACAGAGGCAGCCTGCTAATGGTATTGGACAGAAGTATCCTCCAATCCAGAGAGCTCCTGTGAGGACTCAGCCTCCAGTACAACATGCTGTTGGATCAGTTGGCCGTGCTACTGGCTACCCTGCTCCAGCTGTTCATGCTGTTCCCTCCACCTCTTCTCCAGAAAAGGTGCCTGCATCTATTTACAGAGGCAATCATCCTCGTAATAATCATCGGGTTATGGGAAGTAATTCTGTACAGTCATCCAAGCCGACTGCCAGAAGCACTTCTCAGTCGGGAATTGGAGGAGCTGGTGTATATTCTGATGTGGCTAATTTCAGATCCACATCTAATAATGGAAGCAGTAACCAGGCTCCTCATATGGCTACTAATCATTCTTTTTGGCCATTATCTGATGACCGTTCTTCTAATAACAAGGCATGTAATCAACATACCTTTCCCAAGGGAAAACTGTCTTATAACTCTTCCATAGAAAATGATTTTGGGAAGGGGGTCCCTAGAACTCGCTATGCAAAGACAAAGCAGGGTTTCTCAGGGCCATCTGTTATGGGTTCTGGTTCACCGTCACAAATAAGAAATCAAGGAAACAATGCTCAGAACCGTGCAAATTATCATTCTAGTAGTTTCAATTCAGACGCCAGCCAGGATGAAGTTCAAACTTGGAAGCTGTCAGCTGAGAATGGTTTTAGTGGCTCTGGCAACAAATCCCAGGTTGCTACAGGAACAATAAGAGCCCCTGGTGGTGGTGGGCCTCAATCTAACTTGAGATCACTGAAGTCACTGCGGACAGTTGAGCAGTATTACCACACACTGCAGCAGATGAAGGGGGGTCCAATGACAGAACAGGTTCTGGATAGTCTTCACTGCAAGATAGACGCATTTCAGGCTAATCAAGTGCTCAAGCTGCTGCATGACCACACTATCGCTCTTGGTTTTTTTCACTGGTTAAAGCGACAACCTGGGTTCAAGCATGATGGTCATACCTACACAACGATGATAGGCATCCTTGGACAAGCCAGGCAATTCGACACACTGAGGAAACTGCTGGATGAGATGAGCAAAGCTCACTGCCAACCAACTGTGGTAACATACAACAGAATAATACATGCCTATGGCCGTGCAAATTACCTAAGTGAGGCTTTTAAAATATTTGAGGAAATGCAGGAAGCTGGTTATGAGCCTGATCGGGTTACATATTGTACATTGATTGATATCCATGCTAAAGCAGGGTACCTGGATGTTGCTATGGATTTATATGGCAGGATGCAAGAAGTAGGACTGTCACCCGATACTTTCACCTACAGTGCCATGGTTAATTGCCTTGGAAAAGGTGGTCAATTGGCAGCGGCTTATAAGCTTTTCTGTGAGATGATTGAAAATGGATGCACACCGAACCTTGTTACTTACAACATTATGATTGCGCTGCAGGCCAAAGCAAGAAACTATGAAAATGTTGTTAAGCTGTACAAGGACATGCAAGTTGCTGGATTTCGTCCTGACAAAATAACATACAGCATTGTTATGGAAGTTCTTGGTAATTGTGGTCATCTGGATGAGGCTGAGGCTGTATTTTTTGAGATGAGGCGTGATTGGGCTCCTGATGAACCTGTATATGGTCTTTTGGTGGACCTTTGGGGCAAAGCTGGCAACATGGACAAGGCACTTGGGTGGTACCATGCGATGCTGCACGATGGTTTACAGCCTAATGTGCCTACCTGTAATTCCCTCTTGAGTGCTTTTCTAAAGATGAACAGGTTTCAAGATGCCTGCAGTATGCTTCAGAACATGCTTGGTCAGGGACTTGTGCCGTCTCTGCAGACCTACACCTTGCTGCTCAGCTGCTGTACTGAAGCCCATACACATATGGACTTATGCTGCCAACTCATGGCAATCACTGGACATCCGGCTCACATGTTCTTGCTGTATTTGCCTGATGCAGAACCTGGTGGCCGGAACATCAGGGATCACACTGGATATTTTCTGGACATGATGCACAGTGAGGACAGGGAGAGTAAGAGGGGTTTAATGGATGCTGTCATAGACTTCTTACATAAGTCTGGTCTCAAGGAGGAAGCAGGTTTTATATGGGAAGTTGCTGCCCAGAAGAATGTATACCCGGATTCTTTGAGGGAGAAGGGCTCATCATATTGGCTCATCAACCTTCACCTTATGTCTGAGGGCACTGCAGTTACTGCCTTGTCCAGGATACTTGCCTGCTTCCACAGGCAGATTATGACCATGGGCACTGGCCCTGAAAGAATTGACATTGTGACTGGCTGGGGCAGGAGGAGCAGGGTAACTGGATCGTCACTTGTTAGACAGTCTGTTCAGAAGCTTCTCAACCTCTTCGAATTCCCATTCTTCACCACTCGGGGAAATACCGGCTGCTTTGTCGGATGTGGGGAGCCGCTCATTAGATGGTTGCACAATCCTTATGTTGAGCGCATGCATTTATTGTAGTTGTGAGCGAAGTTAGTGGTAAGAAATAAAGTGCCTATAACCGGTGCATTTTTGTGGAAGAATCATCTTGGATAAAGATGAGGCACAGTTGCCCTAGTTTGGTCCATTTAGAGGGTATTAGCCAGGTGTAGTTTGGTAGTTAAATCAAATATTTTATGCTTCGAAACTCTTTATTGTGATTGTGATAACATTTAGTGATTTCATTGTTCATTTAGCGTGAGATAAATTGGTCTGATCTGAATTGCATGTTGCAGCACAGAAGTTGATCCATGTTTTTTTCGAGTGACAAGTTATGATGTTAACATCTACTGAGAACATACAATATACTTAAACCATACGTATCCTGTAATTGTCGAGGCAGGAACCATTATACTTGAGCTGCGTTCTGATGTCAACTACATTCAGAACTAGTCTAAAAAACTGCTAAGATTCAGAACTTGCTCAAGTAAACACGTCTTGATTACACTTCAGTACAATTCGATAACTGCAAAATCGTTCTTCTCGGCGCCATGATAGACCTGTGACCACTTCACAGTTCATAAGCAAATGTAGCTTCCTGATCCTAGTTATGCTGAATATTCTGATCACAAATTTGTCTGGAATTGAGATCCTTGGATTATACTTCAGATGAGTAAACTCTTTCATAGCTTACACCATAAGGAACTTGTAAATGTTAGACAGGAATATACTTGAGCTGCGTTCTGATTGGTCAACTACAAATTCAGAACTAGCCTAAAAAAACTACAATTCAGAACACGCTCAAGTAGAGAAGTCATAATTACACTTCTATACAATTTGATAAAAGCTAGTATATCGTTCTTCTGGGCGCCATGGTAGACCTGTGACCACGTTACAGTTCATAAGCAAATGTAGCTTCCTGGTCCTGGTCATGCTGAATATCCTCGTGATCACAAATTTATCAGGCAATTGAAATCCTTGGATCATACTTCAGATGAGCAAACGAGTCTCTTTCATAGCTCAATCCGCATCTTCCTATGATCCCTCCAGTTGCAGACAAGATTGCTGTTCCAGGTCGCTAGCTGAAGCTACTCTGCCAATGCTTGTTCCAGCTATGTACCCACCAGTCCATGCATTCTGTGGAAAATAAATAATTAATGCTTGTTGCAAATAATTTGTGTATCATTAATAAAAACTGACTCAATTAAATTTCCATTAAATTACTTCTACCCAAAGTTAATTGGGGCTTGATGCTTAGTACTCTCTAAATTGCATGTGAAAAGTTATTCTAGAAATCATATTTTCTTACCTGAAAATTGAACCCACCTGTGACCCCATCAACGTTGAGTACCTACAGTAAGGATCATCCTATATAAGGTAAATTGTTGTAATCTTACTGATCTTGAATGTTGCATGTTCAAAAACAACATATTACCTCTCCTGCAAAGAAGAGATTGGGCTGTTTCTTGCTTTCCATAGTACCCAGCGATATCTTCAACAACAGAAGTTAGGTCTATATGCAATGTGATTGAAGTTCAAGAAAACTATAGTTTAGACTACAGACCTCTGAGAATGGAACACCTCCGGCAGTTACAAATTCATCTTTGAATTGTCCCTACATATGATGGTAAGATAAAGGCCAGTGAGTCTTGTCTTGACAGAAATATTATCGCCATCCCATTTTAAATGACTGCCGTTTTTTTTACATATTAGGATGTCACACACCTTCCCAACAACCTCAAAGATCCATTGTTTTAACCGAACGGCTATTGTATTTAGATGATTATTTGACATGGAGGCCCAGTGCATATCACCATCTAAATCCTGCAAGGATAGACTTCGCTGATGAAATCATCTACATTTGAAGCAATGAGTAACTCTATAAAGTACTATTATGACCTCCAGTTCTAGCAGGAATCTCCAAAATCTCTTCACCAGGCCAAACTCCGTGGGGAAGGTTTTATTTACTTTGTGCTTCTGCAAGAAATCATTAATATTAATGTTATAGCTGAAAACAAACAGAATGTTATTGCTACAATAATACTAATGTTCTTAGTGCAATAATATATCTATAATAAATTATGACCCCATTTGAAAGTTTAATTAAAATGATCCAATGAAACAGAGCAGCAAGTTGCAGTTATTTTCTGCTTTTGCGATATCTAGGGTTTAGATATCCAGGAATAGATAAGATTTTTTTGAACAATAAAATGATAAGATTTCAACTGCTGAAAGCATTCAACAATGTGCGCTCCTTTTCCTACTTACTAAAGCAAAGGCAAACTAAGAGTAGTTGCTTCATTATGTTAAAGGCAATAGTACAGAGAGAAATTGACCCCATGCTGATCTTTGTGCTGGAACAGGATGCTCTTCACGTCATCAATGTGGATGTCAGGTATGAAGTCGACCATAAGCTTTCCTACGTAGATAGGCAAAGCACGGATTTGAATACTGAAAATGATCTATTATCATATTTATTTCTTCCTTACCACTTCAAAATATTAATTAATAGAAACGTAGTTTCATGTATTTGATGAAGCAAAAAAGGCATCAACTCAAAAGAGAGAAAATAAGTACAGCTTGGTTGGAAAACCAGGGGGCGGCTTCAAAGGACAAACAAACACTTTAAATCAAGGTGAATCTGATATTATTCAAGTACTATGGATGTCCAAATACCTTGGTAATTGCAGTGATGTAGTTCACGTGCTCCCCATGCTGACAGTCGAAGAACAACAGGTCCACTAAGTCCCCAGTGTGTAACTAACATAGGCCCAGTCTGTAAAGGCAAATCACTGGTGCTCTATGACTACTTTCCAAACAGAGAGCCTATTGCTGAAAGGAGTTGGACTGCTCACTTGTGTCAAACCAGGAGTAATTTTTTGAACGCCATCTAGCTTTAGTTTTGCTTTGACCATCGGAAATGTAACCTATATAGCAGGAGAAAAGGGTGAAAGTCAGTGATGTCATCTACTTCAGTTAACTTGTAGAAGCAACAGTCTGCAATTCTTCAGTTCCCTTTTAACTGCAATTCATGACGAGTAAGTAATGAAGTTCCTTGGAATAGCCTAAGATATATGGCAACTGATCTGGGAAACACACATATAATTTCATGGAAAGGGTGAAACCTATAAGTCTAGGAACATCTGGCAGCAGGAATAATGGAAACATATCCACTTATGCACTAACAATCCCCTCCAGTTTAAATGCTTGTGGTTTCACAGCAATAATGACAGAATTTCACTCTTCCGTGAAGGAAAAAAAATACTTGGCACACGAATGACAATCATATTTCGCAGAAGAATGAAGAATACCCCAGAGAGATCAGCCAATCTTTTATCCACGATTTTAAATGTGAATAAGCTGGGTACTGGTGAAATAATGGAGTGACCAAGTTGCGCTGCGATTGCATATCCCTACAAATAATTAAATGTTAAGAAAGTAACTTTCTGCCCTATGATGTGTTGAAGATACAAAGAGCAGGGCAAAAGAATTTCCTGACCTGAGGGCTACTACCTGTAGCAATTAAGACATAGTTAGCATTTACATAATCAACAAGATCAACAGTACGCTTCTCAACCTTGAGAAGGAACTTTCCATGTTCAGTGACAGCTACATTAGACACAGATTTACCAGCCTGCAGAGAAACTTCCATTTGATTTTAAATTTCAAACTAGTCAGAGAGTGAATAAATTAAATTGTGTGTAACGATGGAGGCATGAGAAAAAACGTGAGGTACCTCCGAGTCTTCTAGCTTCATTCAATAAACAGTCTACCACTGAAGCTGAATTGTCTGTGACAGGAAAGACTCTACCATCGTCTTCCGTCTGGATGACAATAAACAATGTGAGGGAAGATACATAGTAAGTCATTTCGCAGAGCAATGCATCTACACGAGATTCTATGACAACTGGGTAATGTCAACCAGTGTGAGCTACCTTAAGCTCAACACCATGATCGGTGAACCAGCTCATGGTATCTTGTGGGCCATGAGCGATAAAGAAGGATCCTCGGAGCTCCTTGTTTCCCCTCGGATAATTTTTTGCTAGCCCCTGCAGAAAAGAACGTGGCAAGGCAACATAAACGGGTGCTGATTTGTTGTAACAGTGCCAGTTATAGGAAGGATAATAGTACTTTTACATCACTAGTTGGATTCACAGTATCTAAAAAAAATTTCACGAGACAACCAGTGTCCATGAGTTTGCAACATCTATCGTGAAGATTGCCTTAACAGACGCAGAGAGTATGTGCGTACCATCGGCTCAATATGATGCCCATTGGTAACGTTGCAGCGTCCACCGCCAGAAATCTTGACCTGCAAACGCGAAGCAACGCGCAGGGCATCAGTTTTCGCCCTATGGAAGACGACACAATTCGAAGCTGTTCAGTGAAGGCAAAGTATAGTGTTCTACCTTGGACAAGAACCTTCCTTTCTCGATGACGACAACGTTGAGCCGGGGCGCCAGGGCCTTCGCCCTTATGGAGGCGTAGACCCCCGCCGCGCCTCCTCCCACCACCACCAGAGTCTGGCCCTTGTCGTCGTCGTCCTTCTCCTGAACACAATACAGCTTAATGCAATTGACAAGAACCGAGCTCCCTGCGGCTGCGGGTACCCTACCTGCTGGCGGTCGTGGTTGCGGTCTGAAAGGGAGGAGATAGAAGTGAATAAGCGGTTCCTCCTGAAGGAGGAAGGCGTGGCGTGGCGAGCGGCGGCGAAAGCGGGCGGGAGAGACGGCCATGGCGGCATTTCGGCGAGCAGCTACCTACCTGAGCTGGGGGAGCTCGGCTGCTCGGGAGGAGCGCTCCATTAACGGAAGAAGAGAGACGGCCGACGGAAGAAGATTTGGGCCTCTTCGGCCCACCGTGGCAGTCGCACTACGACCGGCAGCGAGTGGGCTTCTCTTTCGGCCCAGCGAGTTCTCGCATACTGCTCCTGTAAACTCCACTCCCCAGTCCCCACGTGCTGCTGCTCATCAGCTCATGTGCTGCCGCCAACCATCAACTCACTGTTTACTACCGGAACCAGTTTAACAAAAAACCGAAAAAAAAAAACTGATCAAAAAACGCTCTAAATCAAAAATTCAAAATTTGAACAAACTGTTACAGTAAATTGACCGGTGACTGATTTTAACGGTTAGCCGAGTGGTTTCACCAGTTAGCCAGCCAATTTACCGATTTCTTCGGTTTTTACAGTTTCAGATTTCAAAATTTAAAAACTATTGATTTCACCGGTTTTCTGTATTCTGAATTTTTTCAAATTTTTAATTTTTTTTAAAATTTTTAAAACGAAAACTGATCGTCCGGTAAAACCGGATCGAACCGGTTTCACCGAAAACTGTAAAAACCGACCGATTTTATAAACCTTGGTCACAGCTACCACACCCTCCCATGAAGGAGATGCACTGAATCTAATTGCACTGGAAACAAAGCAGGGATGAGCAAACAAAAATGCATGGCCATGCTGCGCTGCTCCCATTCAACCCCGTTACTTATTTAGGCGAGCAGAAAAGAAACTGGATTACACAACAAGCAGTTCAGTTCACTTCAGTCAGACCAAACAAAAGACAATCCACCATCAAATTCAAACATCGGTGGGAAAAATATTACTAATGACCTTCTTCCGTACAGGCAACATCACACAGTGTAAGATTGCTGGATGGTCTCGATGTCCAGCCCCTTGAGCTTCACAACAGACTCCACATGCCCCTTGAGTGTATGAAGCTCCCTTAGCCTGTAACAAACAATGTTTGGCGGAGTAAATTAACTTTGCACCACAATAAAGTTGACGTCTTCTTTCTTAAAGCAGGGCAATGATCTTTCTTTGAGATAAAGTTTGCTTGCTCAGAAGTTAGAAACTAAAGGCTACAACACTAGCTGGCACACAGAAGTCTCTTTTCATCCTCAAAAAGAATGGATAATGCATTGATCAAAAGAGGGACAGGGTGGTTTGTGGTCCTACCTGGCAATCTCGGCCCTCCTCTTGGCCTCCTCAGCCATCTGGTTTAGCTCATTGTGGCTGGCCTTCTCTGGGAACATCTTGGTATCTGGTGCCTGCAGCCCATGGAGGGTCCTCTGTGCATGTGCCCACTTGAGTTCCCTCTCCTCCTTACCGAAGTCCTTCTTCCTTGTGAACGCAATCTACAGATAGAATGGACAATTATTAATAGATCCAGAACCAAGACAGGTCTGCATCCATATATGCGTATTATTACCCTTTGCTCAATGACAAGATCCCATGCCTTCCCACTCAGGGCATATCGGATAAGGAACTTGATGATATCGAGCGGGAAGTAGAAGATGATGTTGTACAGCCACACAATACCAGCCCAGCCCCACCCGATGCCTTTAATTGAAGTGAATGCCCAGTCAGCGTACACAGCAATCAGTGTAGCAATCTGTAATTCAAATAAGAAGCTTTAGCTCAATATGAAGTTTTATCTCCTCAAGCAATCTATAAGGAGGGAGCAAGAGCATACCAGCTGCGCAACCAGGAAAGCAAATACCAGTAGAAACCCAGGGCGCTCAACAAAAGACCAGCTCCGAGACCTTGTCACAAAAATGAGAGCTTGGCTGATGGTGCTAACTTGGAGGTATACAGCAGAGGCAAGCTTTTGGAAATCATCTTGTGCTGTCTTCTCAAGGCTTTCTACATGAAATATTCTCTGAAATTTTAATGGTGTCAAGGATCAATAAGAAAAAAGAAAGAAAAGGAAAAAATCTGCTGGTGGTTATTAAAACCAACTACAGTGCTAACAACTCTTTATCAACTGGATTAAAATTTATCAAAATTGCAATCAAGTTATGCACAGGACTCCTTACAGGGAAAAAGTCTGTCTTGTATGCAGCCCAAAAGAAAATGACAGTCATCATTGCCAAGTATCCACCAAGCACAACTCCAGTAGTGAAAATCTCAGCCAGCTTCCAGCTGTCAGGGAGCGGCGATGGTTTTACATGATCCTTTGATATAGTCATGATGGTACCTATTGATCACATCAAATGGCACAACAGTGTTAGAAGATTTTGTGGTTTCTGCTTCAACTTCCTTCATAAAGAGGGGAAGGGAAGGTACCATCATTTAGAATTGCAATAATTAGGACCATGAATGGTGGGAAATCAAATTTCCAAATGAGAGCAAGTAGCATAAATCCAAACTGTCAAAATGAAGGAAGAAAGTGGTGAGCTAAACCCTGAAGTAACACATGACTGACCGATATACATAATTTCAATGTTCAAGAGTCTCTTGACAACATTGTCACTGAATTCAGTTTAACATTACTCATAAAAGAAACTTCATGCCTTTCGAAGCTACAATATGGAGTTTTACAGCAAAAATATAATGTCCTGATTTTTTTTATTCATAATTAATAGACAAGAAAAACTTACCACAATACGAATGGTGATTGAGACAGCATAGATCTGGCATCATGAAAATGTGTTAGTTAAATATAATAAAGCAAACAAATAGAGCCCTTCCTCAATTTACATACCGTGTAGTTCTTCATGCGCTGGAAAATTGCACGACTGGTAAGCACAGCACTGATGATCACACTTAGACCAGGTTCAGTGAGGACAATATCTGAAGCGCTCCTTGCTGCATCTGTTGCATCAGCAACAGCAATACCAATGTCAGCTTTCTTTAGGGCTGGAGCATCATTTACTCCATCACCGGTCATTCCACAGATATGCTTCCGTGCTTGCAAACGTTTGACGATCTCATACTTGTGCTCTAGAGAAACAAGTTACACATTAATAAATTGCAATATTTCTTCATTTCTAACCTACTATCCTTGACATCTATTCATCTAGCAATTCCTTAACCACCATACCAGGGAATACACCAGCAAATCCATCAGCTTTCTCAATGAGATCATCAACTGGTAGAGCAGCGATTGACTCATCCTTGTTCTGTCCCAACAAGGCAGATGAAGGATACATGTTAGTTCCCATTCCCAAACGCCGTCCTGTTTCCTTCCCAATAGCAAGCTGATCACCTGAACATTAGAAAAGGATTCAAAGAACTGAGGCTGAGATAAGACAATAATTGGATGTGCTCTGTTGGAAGCATACCTGTGATCATTTTGACATTAACCCCAAGATTAAGTGCGCGCCGGATTGTTTCAGCACTGTCATGTCTAGGAGGATCAAACAATGGCATGAGACCGACAAAGTGCCATGGGCCACCAGGGCTTTCTTTTGTCCCTTCTGGAACCTCCTACATCCAACAACAGATCAAGACACCAATGAGGCAACATATGGATAAAACAGGTGAAACCATGTAGCCATGATAGTAGTAGTAGTAGTGTAAATAATACATAAACAGAAGAAGTTGTATTATTGAAAAGAGAAAAAAAAACTGATTTGGTCAAGACTCCCAATTTTCATGGATTAGTATAACTAGCACCCATTTTAACGCATGCAATCCTTATGGTTAGTGCAGCTTCATCCTAGATATCAGACCTAAGATAGAAATGTAGATTGTAACGTTTCTTTTTTTTTCACATCAAATACACACGAGGGAGATTGTAACGTCTCTCACCTGATATGCTACAGCAAGCGATCTAAGTCCCCGTTCCGCAAACTTATCAATCACAGCATGCACCCTCCGCTCTATCTCTGACTTGTTATGAGCCAGATGAAGAATCTGTAGCCAAAGTTATTGGATAGTGTTATAAGAAACAATACTCAAATGCAGGGAGGACAATACTGGGTGTCAATTCAACAGCATATCGTTTTTGAGGTACCTGCTCAGGTGCTCCCTTACTAACACGATGCACTTTACCATCACCGTCAATGTATGTCAAAGCTGTTCTTTTGTCAGTAGGATTGAATGGAAGAAAATGAACTTCTTGAATACCAGCACGTGCCTGCAACAAAATCAGTAAAACTGTCATTTACTCATTTCACAATATAAGCAAGATAATCATCTGTCTCCACTTCAAGCCCTCAACAGAGCAACATACCTCTTTTGGATCAGCGAGCATCCCAACTATTGCAGTATCAATAGCATCTTGGTTTTCTGTGCGAGATGCTCTAGCAGCCATGAGGATCACTTGGTCCTGAGTAATACCTCTTTCAAAAACCTGGATTAACAAAACTGAAGTTGTTAAAAACAGGCACAGAAGGTTAAAAAAATATGAAAAAGTTGGCCTTGTCACACCTCAATGAGATTCTTGTCCACAGTAAGCTTGTTCAGGGTCAATGTTCCAGTTTTATCACTGCAAAGAACATCCATGCCAGCCATCTCCTCTATTGCAGTCATTCTCTTTGTTATAGCACCCTGCAGAGAACATACTTAGTTGTTAAGCGCATCAACATACATAAAAGTGAAATGCAGCAGGTACGATGACCCATGTACAGACCTGTTGAGACAAGCGGTGTGACCCAATAGCCATAGTGACAGATAAGACTGTAGGCATTGCTATGGGAATGCCTCCAATGAGAAGGACCAGGAGGTTGTCAATCCCGGGGCGGTATGCCCTGTGCTGGATAGGATACATTACAATGATCTCAACAAACATCCCCACAGCAATTGAGCAAATACAGAAGTTCCCAATGGCAGTCAAGACCTGCATCAATCAGGTAACGATATGAACTGTGACTCTGTGAGTAACATTGAATGTTCAGTCCAGAATTACATGCATATGAGATAATGCTTCTAATCTTGCCTTCTGAAAATGGCCAACTTGGTTTGTGGAGTCAACAAGGTGTGCAGCCTTTCCAAAGAAAGTGTGGACACCAGTGGCAATCACAACAGCTTCGATCTCGCCTTGCTTGACCGTCGAACCAGAGTAAACACCATCACCTGGACCTTTGGTGACCGGCAGCGATTCTCCAGTCAGGGCAGACTACAGGATAAGAGAAATGATAAGCAAAAATCACTATGGCTCATCAAAGGATAAGTGATTTAGCAGGTCAATTCAGCATGAAGAACCTGGTCGATCTTCAAAGGATCACCCTCAAGGAGACGTGCATCCGCAGGTATAATGTCTCCAAGTTTAATACTGACAATGTCTCCTGGTACTAGGATTGCTGCCTCTTCTTCCGTCCATCTGCCATCTCGAAGCACCTGGAGAGAATCAATCAGTTCAGAGTTTTATTGGGCTCGGCATAAGCGTCAATCCTTCTTTCTGCGCTCAGTAAAGCAGCATAAAGTAGGTGACCTTGGCTTTTGGAGCAAGACGAGCCATAAGAGCAGCAGCAGCATTCCCGGCATTGTTCTCCTCAATGAAACTGATTGTCGAGTTGATTACAAGTAGAGTAATGATACCAACAAAGTCCTGCCAATCCGGTGGCTTACCCTGATGACATAACGCATCGGCAAGTAAACTTTAGTATATCGTCCAATTATACATTTTTTTTCAAAACTGAAAAGAAGAAGGAAAAGAAAGGTCGTGGAAATGAACGTTGAAGTTTGCTCATGTCTCAGCTGCTTTACCCCTCCGTTGGCCAGAGCAATGGCCATGATAGCTGCAGCCTCCATCACCCAGGAGAGCGGGTTCCACATGAACCCCAAAAATTTGAGGATTTTGCTCTCCTGCCAGCATCAGAACACAAGTTTAGGCAGTAACATGTACGAAGCTGACAAATTGACGCCAGTCTCGTCTCACAACTGAAAGTGCAAGGAATTAAGCGAAAGAACGCAAACCTCTTTCTCCTCGAGCTTGTTGGGGCCAAAGATTTCGAGGCGCTGCTGTGCCTGCTGGGTGGAGAGACCCTCGCGGCTGCATCTCAGATTCTCAAACACCTCCTCCAAAGGTATGTTCTCCTGTAGAAACAAGCAGTTACAGTTCAATGACACAACTGAATTCCTTCCGTTTCCTCCCACGACAGAGGAACAAACAGCTCTCAGGGAATTGTCATCCCAGACCCCAAAAAAGGAACTGCAAGAGCTCAGATTTGAGAAACAGATGGACGAAGAAAATGTCGCCCGTAATTTGGGAGTCCACAGAACGAGAGCACAAAGCCACCATACAGAGTACTAAAAACTTTGCTTAGAGATGTGAATCCGACGAACAGCAACACCAATCTAGGGAAACGGACCCGAGAAAGAGCAGAAAGGCGCAAGCTTTTCATCAGTTCATACGACCACCACGACATCGAAATAGGAGAGGAGAGCGTACCAGGTCGACGACCTCCTTGAGGACGGCATCGAGGTTGCCATCCTTGTCCGCCATGGATGGATGGCGCCACCAGACGGATCTCCCTCCCTCCGGTTCTTGCTCGCTCTTCCTCCTAGTAGCCTAATGATATGGCCGTGCTTCTCTCTCCTGTTCGTGCAGTTCCCCCTCCCAGATTTATATGTGGATGAACAAGGAGGAAGCTTTGCTGGTAAATGTCTGGATTTTTATCCCTCACATTTGCGGGAGATGACGAGGTGGGGGTGGTGCCACTGCCTGCCAGCCAGCCTGCGCCGTGGATGAGACGACTCCGACGGACTGAAGGCGAAGAGTGGGAGTCCACAACGGAATTGGGAAGGAAAACAACACAAGAGGGAGAAATGCAGAAAATAGTAATGCAAGCTTCAATTTATTATTATTATTATTGTGCTGGTCTGCGTTCTGCTGTTGACACTTCATCAAAGCTAGAGGCGTTTGGCCAGGTCATATCAAGTTCTTGTTCTCCAGGTCACACTCCATTAAAATTTTGATATAATTTTCATTAACATTATTATTAACATAGTGAGCAGTGTCAAAAGGTCCTTAGGTGAAGTAAGTAGATGGTGGATGGTCGACCACCTGGAGACTTCAGACTGAAACAGCAGCGAACACCCTCGATTCAAATTTTTTCTAAGTATACTTATTTAAGAAAACACACACACAGCGTCAGAATGAAGTGAAGGTTCATCATCGAATATCTGCGGACCGACACAAATGCAAGCACAGCTTTTCTCGAGGGAAATGCATCTGGCCGTTAATTTGGCCAAATGCGAGACGAATGTGGCATTGTCTGTTTGAATGCAGTATTAGTATTTTCTACTGCTATAAAAACATGTGATGTCGGCCTTGAAGTAACCATGCAGGTGAGTCTCTCGAATTTATAATGCTAGTATTAGCTTCTGAAATATTGGGTCAACCAACCTCTTAATCTGTCTTAGTCATCCCCTGCAACGACTAAATTACAACGCCATACGATATTTGCTGTCGCGTTTCACAAATCACAACTGCTTATTGAACTCTGCACCGTCGTCGCAAACTGTTAGCAGCAATTAGGTGGCAAGTGCAACATACATGAAGCTTGGATTCACCAGCACCTACCTACAGTGGATGTATGAAATCTAAACATGCATGATTCATAGTTAATTTGTTCGGTCACCTCCCTACTCTTTTTCTGGAGATCGTTATAGGCTACAGATCATATCACTGAGATTGGCTAGCAGATTTGATGCCTGAAAACAGCGACATGTCAACCGCTGTATTTAGAAGAGGAGATCAGATTAAGTTGAGTCGAAAATCTGCACTGTACTTGCATCATTCTAGAACTTATTAATCAACAGCTTCACAGAATATCCTCGTCATTTTCTGCCGTAAAAATGTCCCCATCTTGAAATGTAAACCCAATAAGTTAGAATCACTGTCAGATTAAATTGAGTTGAAATCAGCACTTCATCACTTTGGCTCACCTTGGACTCAGATATCTATCATGTGCTCCAAGTAGTTGGGAACCAGAGCAAGTTGTCCCTCAGGATATTTTGACGTTCTTTGGTTTAAGCACTCGTTTGGTTAAAGGTCCCGCAACGAGAACGGCAATGTATACTAATCACAGTGTTATTAGCGGTGGGAGAACTATTTACATATTTTGCTTGTTTGTAGGACGTACTGCAGTTGATTTGCTTCCCGTTGTTTGGCTGGCGCTACGGAAGTGCCTTGTGTCAACCAACAATCTGGTATTACAAACAAATTCTACTAGCATCTTGAATATGAAACAAAGACGGTTGTTACTAGAGATAATTTTCTACAATGCATCATGGAAAATAATAATTTGACATAATCCAAAATAACAATCTGGAACTGACAGCAAAGTAAAATTAGCATATGAATAGGTTGACAGAACTCCCAATATATAAGTCTCAGTACAAAATGACTAGTTAGCCCAAAAAAACAGCATATAAAGGGGTTGACACAATGGCTATTGAACCCAAGAGAACATCAGGTTGGCAGAACGCCTAAGACAAAAGACTAAGCACAAGTTAGTTGCAGCGAATAGAAAAACAATAATGGATCAGAAAAACACCGCAAGAGAACAACAATTAGCATATAGTCACAACTACCCCAGGTATCTTGAGTCGATTGATCTTTTCTTTTAAGCTTGTCACCATTTTGTGTTTGCTCCTGTAAACAAAAAAAAATTATAGTATCAGATGGAATATTTTTGTATAAAATAAAACAAAGCATTCAATAGCAACTTTTGTTATTGAATAGAGCTACAGGGATCAACTACTGGCTGAGCAACACTACCAATTTGCATCTTCTAACAGAAACCACCATGATTAGCATTTGTTTAAATGATGTTGCATGGTATTAGATCAAGACAGGGCAAAGCTTACTAACCACACATCAAGGCGAAATGTATACCTGAATATGATTCATCAAGCAAGATTCCTTCAAGCATTTCAAAATGACTGGAAACATAGCACGGCATTGCCGTGCTTGTCTATTTTCTGTACATATTTTCATTTCTAATTGTTCTAATTAAAATTTAGACTATATCAAATAAAAATTATACTCTAAAAAATCTATAATGAGCACATGGCCACAACATATGTTGAAAGATTATACTCTAAAAAATATCTATAATGAGCACATGGTCACAACATATATTCAAAGGCAATAATTTCATTTTCAAATTGGAGGATGCTGAAATTTCTAAGCTGACTGACTATGTACAATACACTAGTTCAAGAGACCTATAAGAACAAGCTGCGCAATGACAGTAAAGAAGAGCAAACAAATTTAAGTTACCTTCAAGCGTGTTCACCAGAAACTCCCTCCTTCCTTGCTTTCTCTTGAGCTTCAACTTCTCGTTGCATGTTAGTAGGTCATGTAAAGATCACTTAGATTCACAGTACAGTAAAGATCACTTAGATTAGCAAGAGCAAACATACCTTGCAGTTGTAATCCTTTTCCTTTTCCTCTCCTGCTGTCGTTTCTTATTTGCATGTAATAATCCAAGCAAATAACCGAATCAATTTTAAAGCAAGAAGCATATCAACATATGAACAAGAAAGAAGCAAAGCACGATCATAAACCTGGCAAGTAATTAATCAAAGCAAAAAATCCTAACTTTGAATCTAGGTTTGAAGTTAATGATTGTTAACACTACAAGCACAATCATACAGCCTGACAAGTCACATGTTCCACACAAACTTTCCCGTCTCTCCTCCCCTGCTGGCTTCTCCCACGAGCACTTCCCCACCTCCTCCCTTGCTGGCTTCTCCAGTCCCCGTCGTGCGCAGCCACACCAAGCCCAGAGGAGGCAAGGCCGGCACAACAGGTTGCAGGCTTGCAAGCCGCCTGCCTCTACCCTGACCACCCAAAGCAACCAATGACTTAGAGAGAGAGAGAGAGAGATGCAAAAACGAAGTTCAGAGATTCTGGTGACGAGGTGCCGGTGACGGAGGTTGCGAGGTCTTGGTGAGCCACCGATGGAGGCTGAGGGCTGCAAGTCCTGCGAACTGGTGCGGCCCTCAGTGCACCGTTGGGGGAGGGACGCTAGGGGTCCGCGCCGCCACCGCACTCGCGTGCGGGGCCAGGGAGACAAAGTTCGCGAGCAAGGAGAGGATTAGCATCGCTGGGGTTGCGGGAACGCATTACAGTGCGATGTGGGCGGTAATGAGTTTTCACAAACCAGATCCGATGACACTGTAATCGATTACAGTCCAATCCAAACCAAATGTATGTAAACTAATGAGTACCAGTGTGATCTAATTATGGAGAAATTTGGTCCAACAAACACCTCCTAAGTGTAAGTGGACCGAAGTCCCTTAGAATTCGCAATCTTGCAATTCAAACCAGCCTATAATTTGGTTGGAAAACAGGAATCCACGGGTCATAGCTTGAAGGAAGATCAACAACCCAACAAATGTCACCCTCTCTAAGTTAAAGTTCTTTGTTAAAACTGTCATTGAATTGACCCTGCTCAAAAAACTAGAGATCAAATTGTCTACCTAATCAGTAATTTCATATCAAATTCAGCCTGAATCCGTTGTCTGTGTGTTTGTACGGGTTGATAGTACAGATGGGAAGATTTCCTTTCATGAATCCCCAACTGAAACGATATCAGAGTGAAGGACAGTTTAATGCCAAATCATGCTGGCCGTAGAAACGCAGAGCATCGCCAGCTGAAAAGGTTTCTCTTGAAGCTGGCCATGACCCATTTTCCTTTATATTACGATCGTCGAACTAGGGATGGGCAGCAGTTCATGGAAGATTAAGTCAAAAAATATTAATCAGCCAAGCTAATGATTTTTGAAAGCTGCTTTGTTTGGGTCTTCTAATAGTGTCGTTTCGCGCCAACTGTCCTGCTTTATCTCTACTCCAGTGGTAGGGCACAAATGACACCTGCATGAAGCACGATACCATACTCAAAATCCTGAATATTGTTACTCACTAATGTAAGGGAACTAGCTAGGCTATTCCAAAAGAAAAGTGTTAGACACCCGAAAATCACAGAGCCACCGAAATATCTAATACGTTGTCAGAGTATCCGGTGAGCCCTATCAGATTCAAGCATTTAGCCGGAACTCCAAATGCCCGAACAGCTATCAGTATAAGGAGAAGTGGTAAAATGTCCAATACGCTTAACGCACATAAGTGGCTTAATGCCCGAACAGCTATCGGTGCGAGGAGAAACAGTAAAATGTCCGATATGCTTAACGCACGCAACAGACTCAATACCCGAAGTCCGAGGGAAAGCGACAAATGCCCGATGTGTTTAACACACATAAGAGGCTCAATGCCCGAACAATTAAAGTGCTCAACAAAATTGTAAAAGAGACCCATGGCATTTTCTTTTCCATACCCGATGAGCTCAACGCTCGCAAAGGGCACGGGTACAACGTGCCGTAAACACCCGATGTGCTCAAACACGCTAAATAGGTTCGGTCATTTATGCCTCTTTATATCTAAGGTGCTTAACACGCTTCAAGAATTCAAATATCAATACTTGAATGTCCGAAGAGACTAATTCTAAGTATGAACCGGGTCCTCAGAATTACACGACGAAACCTGTGGCATCTTCTCGGAGACTCCGGTCACCAGAGTGTTCTTCACTTTACCGAAGACTCCGATAAGACTGATTTAGGAAAGTTTTCAGCTGATTGATTCTAATTTCTTTTCTAACTTGTGGAATTAGTTGTCCTGCGAGATAAGACCATCTCTCTTCTATAAAACAGAGGCACATGGTCGATTGAGGATCATCCAATCGATCAAATTATTTTGTTTTTACATTTCATTCTTCTTTAAACTCTAATCCCTTTACTCAACCCCCGTGTTGTTCTTCCTTCGTCCCGGTAACGTTTGAGGACTATCCGGTTGGTCTGACCAAGCCCGGATCAACCCTAGGACGATCCTCCTCCGATGGAGTCTC
This sequence comes from Zoysia pacifica, assembly GCA_001602315.1. Taxonomy (NCBI): domain Eukaryota; kingdom Viridiplantae; phylum Streptophyta; class Magnoliopsida; order Poales; family Poaceae; genus Zoysia; species Zoysia pacifica. The sequence goes on from BCLH01001270.1 coordinate 69,400, forward strand.
TCCTGAAGCAGAACTTTTTAGGTGCTGCCCAAACCTGGCGTTGAAGAAGCGTCAGCGTTCCCGCATACAGACGTGCGAGCGGTGTGTTGCTCGGACCTGATTTCGGCGTCAACACACTTTTTGGCGACTCCGCTGGGGACGAGTGATTTCGGTTGCACAAACCAAATCGTTGGTTCCACCATGACCTCCGAGATCTCCACGAAGAACATCGTCATGCCATGGAGAAGTTGTCGAGAAGATGCGCAAGGTGTTCTTTGAACGTCGAAGGGCCTTCGAAGAGGCGCACAAGGTGCGCGAGGAGCGGGAGCTGCAGGAGTACTTGGCTTGTTTCAAGAAAGACCGCCAAGGCGCGATCTCACAAGTGAAGGAGCCTGTTCTTTCGGCTATCAAAGACGACGCAAGCCATGGGTGCTGTCAATGTGAAAACATCTTCACACCCTCCCGTTACTTTTGAAGATCTTTCGTATTACTTTGCCGATATGAAAAAAGTTCTGAAGAATGATGTGCAATACATGACCCAAGAAAACTTGTCTAAGTCTAAAAATGTTAGTATCACATCATCGTCTTATGTTGCGCATGTAGGTCCTACTACTAGTATATCGGCGCCTACTACGTGTGTAAAACAACCTTCGTATGGTATGCCGTTGAACTCGTTTAGTAGGCAAACTAGTTTTTCGTCTCATGTGCAAACTAGTGCTTTGATAGTATCTCTTGCTAGCATAGAGCCAATTACTAGTACCCCTAATCCGACCACTAGCCGATTGAAGTAATTGGTTAATTTTGTTCTTTCTTACCGTACCGTCACGTATAGCACACCACATATCCCACCTAGCGGTACGGGTATACCTCATGGCCCCGTTTTTAATGAATTGTTTAGCACCATAAAAATAAGCACGCATCCCTCGCCACCTGGCACCGCCACTAGGCCACCCATAGCAAACATAGAGGAGTGTATGGCTCGCATTAAGGAGGACTTAAACAAACAATTTCTTGAGATGCTAGAGGTAGACCTCAAGGGAGGGGACCGGATTTATCAAAAAATATACCCCGCATACTTTGATTCGGTCCCATATCCCATTAGATGGCGTGTTCTTGACTTCGTCAAATTCAATGGCGAAGATAGCAAAACCACTTGAAAACACATTAGCCAATATGTAGCACAACTAAGAGAAGCGGGTTTTAATGAGGTTTTGAAAGTACGATTGTTTTCTTTATCACTAACCGAAACTATTTTTTCTTGATTTTTATCATTGTCTCTGGGGTCTATATACACGTGAGAGTCTTTAGAACACAAGTTTCATGACCACTTTTATTTCGGGGACAACGAATTGAAGTTGTCACACTTGATATCAGTTCGGTAAGGGAAAGAGAAACTCGTCGTTGACTATCTTTGGTGGTTTAGAGATATTAAGAACTATGCTTAATTTAACAATTTCTGAAAAAGACTTAGCCGACATAGCTTTTAGTGGTTTACGGTCGCATCTTAGAGAAAAGTTGGAGGGATATAATTTTTTTACACTCACCCACTTACAACAAAGGGCTTCGGCTCAAGAAAGCTGAAGCAAAGAAATAAAACATAACTACAAGACCCGTCGTAGTGTGCACGTGGTAGAATGTGATTCGGATAGCTTCGATGATGATTCTAATGACATCTTGGCTGCCGAGTTCGTTTGGCCCTCTAAAGCCAAATCATTTGCTTGTGATTCGCTCAAACCGATTCATAAAAATCAAAAAGACGATGTGAAATACACCTTTGATGTAGCCAAATATGATAAAATATTTGATGAGCTGCACAAAGGTAAATACATTAAGATCGCATATACTTTACCTTCGGCGGATGAGATTAAGCGTAGGGTATATTGTAAATGGCATAACACTTATTTTCATGCTACTAATGATTACAGTGTTTTCCATCGACAGGTTTAATCGGCCCTTAATGAGGGATGATTGAGTCTTAAAGAGATGCAGATCGACAAGCACATTTTCTCTGTTAACACTCTAGAGCTCAACTCCAAGGTGTTGATTCATCCTCATCAAACCGATACAACCAAAGAGAAGAATGTGATCATCGGGGATGAGATGCCCGTTTCTTCAAGTGAGAAGGGTGCATCTGGGAAGGTGGTGCTCGAGAAGTCCTTCGATGGTCAAGAGTCTCTAAAAGTCACTATCTAAGGCTCTAGACCTGAGGGGGCAAGCTCCACAGCTTAAGATGATAAAACCGAAGAATCTTGAAGTAGGCAAGTGAAAGGTGAATCAAAGTAAAGCCACGGATCGCAAGATAGGGCCTAAAAGCGCCTTCGACCGGCTCATGGCTAAGTACAAGAATCAAAACACTGATTCGAATAATCGGTCTATGAAGCGATCAAGATCACCACCTAGGGGAGACAGCCCACCTAGTAAGAAGATGAGGCCAACCGTGAATTTGCACAGGCCTTCTCCTCCTTTTCCTCCACATGGCTTCGGAGTGCCGCCGCCATGGCTCCATCCTATGTCTTGCTCACCATTCCCAGTGTGGCATCCATACATGGGACCGTGGATGCCTGTGCCACCGATGCCTATGCCACCAAGGTCCATTCCACCGATGCCATACTCGCTATTTCATCCAAGGTGGAATAGACTAAGAGAGGACGTCTTTACAAGGCTCTCCAACCCTATTTCGGATCGGACGGATTCTCGATCAATCAAGGTTCACGGAGGGAGCTCTACCACCGCGCCTAAGCAAGAGTGGCGCCCGAAGCAAGGTAATGAACATGCTTCATCCATTGTTTTTCATCAAGAAAATGCATTCGGATGAGTATTCACGGGGCCGATCACTTTGGATGATCCGATCGAAAAGTCCTCTCATGACCATGAAGCTAGCAGCAGCAAGAGCTCCTTCAAGTACACGCAACCGATGTGGTGTCCGCCTGGCTTGACTCACACTCAAAAGAGGAAGCTCCAAAGCTCGTGCCTTCGGAAGATGCGAGAAGAGGAGGCAGAGAAAAAGAAGAACGTGGTCTTCAGTGAGATCAATCCAATGGTCTCTTAAGGTAAGCAGTGGAGAGTTAAAGAGCCCAAGGCCCCTACCCACCGGTGACGGAGGAAGCGGAGGCTACTCCAAAGCCACTTAGTTTGATCAACACTGTCTTGAGAGAGGACTCAACAGCGCCCTCACCCATAGGAGACGTCGATATCTCCAAGTTAGATGACGACGACCTGTTGGACTATGAGCCTACACCGCCCTGAAAAAGTATGGACATTAACACCATTTACTTATCTCTTTTTGATTATTCTCTTATAGAGGCAGAAGAAGTCATGACACAATTCGACTTTAGGCTGAAAAGTGCTATCTTTGAAAAACCTGAAGAATCGAAGAACCATTTGAAACCCCTCTATGTGAGAGGTTATATTAATGGTTCACCGATTTTTTGCATGCTTGTAGACAGCGGTGCTATTATTAATCTAATGCCGTATTCTTTGTTTAAGAAGCTAGATAAAGCTGATGACGAGTTTATCCGGACCAATATGACTTTGAATGGTGTAGGAGGAGGAGATCCTATCGAGGCTAATGGGGTCGCTTCTATGAAACTCACTGTTGGAAGCAAGACCATGGCTACCGCTTTTTTTTATTACCGATGTGCGCGATAGTTATAGCTTGATCTTAGGGTGTGATTGGATTCATGCCAATAGATATGTTCATTTTATCTTACATCAATTCTTGATACAATAGATTGGTGATGATGTAGAGGTGGTTCATGCGGATGCATTGGCTTGTGTTGCTATGACTGAATTATCTTTTTTGTCGCATGATGTCGTCAAGTACTTGACCGGTTTAGACTTGACGGATTATGATTTTCTTAGCGTAACTAGAGATGGTTTTGCACTAGTCAATATAAAACCGATGAAGAATCGACTCAACCATATAATGTGATTTAATGGATTTAAATCTTGATTGGTTGCAAAAGATAGTAGAACACTATCGATCCAATACGAACAATATGTGCGAAACTATCGAGGAAATAGAAGATATGGATAAGTTAGGACAAGGATTCACATCGATCGATTCTCTTGAGGAGGTGAACCTTGGCAGCGATGATAATCCGAGACCAACCTATATAAATAAAAATCTAAAAACTGATTATAAAGTGAAGTTAATCGGTTTACTAAAAAAATATATGGACTGTTTTGCATAGTCTTATAATAAAATACCCGGGTTTAGCCGCAAGTTAGTTGAACATCGGGTTTCAATAAAATCTGATTTTATACCTTTAAGCAACCGATGAGGAGATTTAACCCGAATATGCATGATCGAATAAAAGAAGAAATTAACCGATTACTTGATGCGAAGTTCATAAGACCTTGAAGGTATGCGAAGCAGGGTGTCAAAAATCGTTTGAACCGCGGAAACCGCTCGAGAGTGGTTTAACGAAAACCGCAAAAACCGTTACAAAAACCGAACAAATTCAAAAATCAAATTTTTGAGAGAAAATCGAACGGTTTTTACGGTTTACCGAGCGGTTTTTACGGTTTACCGTTTTTGAATTTGAAATCAAATCAGTTTGAGCGGTTTTCCAACGGTTTTTGTGGTAAACCGCTCGGTTTTGTGGTAAACCGCTCGGTTTGAGCGGTTTTCGAATTTTCAAATTTTCTCAAATTTTCAAATTTTTTTTAAAATTTTTAAAACGAAAACCGATCAACCGTAAAAACCGAGCCGCAGCGATTTGGTCAAAAACCGCGGTTTACCACGGTTTTCGAGCGGTTTTGTGAACCATGATGCGAAGTGGATATCCAACATCGTGCCGGTGAAAAAGAACACCGGTAAGATTAGAGTTTGCATTGATTTTAAAAATTTAAATAGAGCCATTAGTAAAGATGAATATCCTATGCACATAGCCAATATGTTGATTAATGATGCTTCTGGCCATAGAGTTTTTAGCTTTCTTGATGGTAATGCGAGATACAACTAAATCTTCGTGGCCAAAGAAGATACGTCTAAAACTGCTTTTAGATGTCTCGGTTTTATAGGATTGTATTGAGTGGGTTGTCATGACTTTTAGATTAAAGAATGCGGCTGCCACATATCAAAGAGCTATAAATTTTATCTTTTATTATTTGCTTGGTGTTATCATAGAAGTTTACATAGATGATGCGGTGATCAAATCGGTCGCTTTAGATTTTCACTTGGTCGATTTGCAACTTGCATTGGACCGAATGCGTCGTTTCGGTTTGAAAATGAATCCACTCGAATGTGCTTTTGATGTATCAGCCGAGAAGTTTTTAGGCTTCATTATTCATGAAAAAGGCATAGAGGTAGATCCTAAAAAGATAGAAGCAATTAAAAATGTGCAAGTGCCTACATGTAAAAGAGAGTTGCAAAGCTTTTTAGAAAAAGTGAATTACTTAAGGCGGTTCATTTACAACTTATCGGAAAAGATTAATGCATTTACTCCTATTCTTCGGCTAAAGAATGAAGTCGAATTTACTTGGGGGCAAAACAGCAAGAAGCTTTTGAGAAGATCAAAGAGTACTTATCTTCACCACCGATGCTTAGGGCGCTTAAAGGAGAAGTCCCTTTCCGTCTTTACATAGCGGCGGAAGATGATGTGGTTGGTGCTATTTTAACACAAAAAGCCAAAGAAAAGTAGTACGTGATCATCTATGTGAGCCGACGGTTGGTAGATGCGAAAACAAGATACACTCTCATTGAAAAATTATGTTTTTTATTGTATCATGCTTGCACCAAGTTGAGATATTATTTACTATCTAGCACTTGTATGGTTGCTTGTCAAACCGATGTTATTAAACATATGTTGCATAGGCCGATTTCTAGTGGTAGGCTTGGTAAATGGGCTTATGCATTGATTGAATATGATTTGGCTTATGAATCGTTGCAATCCATGAAATGCCAAATTATTGCTAATTTTATTGTTGAACATCGAATTGATTTAGAATATGATCTAGATGTTGCTTATGTTACTTTTACCCCTTAGAAGTTATATTTTGATGGATCGGTTTGTAAAGAGGGTCAAGGTGTTGGTGTGGTTTTAGTATCTCCTTATGATGCACACTTTGAATTCTCAAACCGATTAGAGTATGATTGCACCAATAACTAAGCCGAATATGAAGTATTGTTGTTCGGTTTAGAGATGTTGAAGTTCATGGGGGTTAAGCTTGTAAAGGATTTCGATGATTCGTTGTTAGTAGTACAACAAATTTTTAGAAATTTTCAATGCTGAGACAGATTGTTGAATGCCATCTTAGATAAGTGCCTAGACATTATTAGAAGAATGAATGAATTCAACATATATCATATGCCTAGGCTACAAAACAGTGAAGCCAATGAGTTGACTCAACAAGCATCGGGTTACAATATTAGTAAAGGTAGATTTTCAGTCAATAAAAAACCGAGGCTTGAGGTGTTGGAATTAGACCGTTCAGACACTAACACGTCAAACTGTGATAGTACCGAATCTTTTGATTGGAGGTCACCCATAATTTCATATATTCGTAGCCCAACCCAAAGTGTAGATAGAAAGGTTCGGCATGTGGCTTTTAAGTATACTTTGATCGATGGTGCTTTATATCGCCGAGCGGGAGATGATTTGCTTTTGAAATGTTTAGGTGATGACGAGGCTAGAGTAGCTATAAGAAAAGTTCATGAGGGCATTTGTAGTACGCATCAATCGGCTCCAAAAATAAAATAGTTGTTAAAGAGGGCCGGATTCTATTGGTCAACTATGATTGTCGATTGCTACCGCTACTATAAAGGATGCGAAGAGTGCCAAAGATTTGGAAACATTCCATTGGCACCCGTAGCCACGATGAACCCTATCATACAACCATGGCCATTTCGAGGATGAGGATTAGACTTCATTGGTCAAATACATCCTCCATCTTCGAATGTACATCGTTTCGTGTTGGTTGCAACAGATTACTTCACCAAATCGACCGAAGCGGTGGCTCTAAGAACATGACGCACAAAGAGATAATTGAATTCCTTACCGAGCATATTATTCATAGGTTCGGCATACCTCAAACTTTAACTACCGACCAGAGTACTTCTTTTACGTCCCGTCATGTTAAAAAGTTTACCGAATCCTACGGAATTAGGATATTTAATTCATCTTCATATTATGCTCAGGCTAATGGTCAGGCCGAGTCTAGTAACAAAACATTGATTAAGCTCATTAAGAAAAAGATAGAAGACCATCTCAAGAGATGGCATGAAGTCTTATCGGAAGCATTATGGACTCATTGAATATCTTGGCATGGGGCAACTAAGGTAACACCCTATGAAATTATGTATGAACAAGTGGCCATTTTACCCGTCGAGGTAAATCTAGGAGCTCTAAGGTTAGCTAAACAAAATTATTTATCCACCGATGAGTATAGAACTCTAATGCTAGACAATATCGATAAAGTCACTGATAAGTGTTTGAATGCCTTAAAAGAAATTGAGAGAAATTGAGAGAGACAAAGCTAGAGTTGCTAGAGCCTACAATAAGAAGGTGAAAGTCAAAACGTTTCAGGTGGGCGAATTGGTTTAGAAAACTATTCTGCCCGTAGGTTCAAGAAACAACAAGTTTAAAAAATAGTCTCTTAGTTGAGAAGAGCCATACCGAATAATAAAAGTCATCATCGAAAATGTATACATGTTGGAAGATGTTCGCGGAGAATCATTATCTATGGCCCTTAATGACCGATACTTAAAAAAGAATCATCCAAGTGTATGACAAGAAACGTAAGAGAAAAAGGGCCGATGTGAAGAACGTCATTGCCAAAATTGAATACAATGACCGACGAGTCAAGAAAACCATTGCCCCTAGAGGTTTTTGGGTGCTTAAATGTTTTATGGTGTAGGAACTTCACCAAAAAACAGGGGGGCATATGTTGACACCGAAAAATCACAGGGCCACCGAAGTATCCGGTACGTTGCCAGAGTGTCTGGTGAGCCCTCTCATGTTCGGATACTCGGCACATTGCCAGAGTGTCCGGTGTGATGTGTACGTGGTTCCTGATCTTCCGTCAGGTCGTGATAACTCTCGATTTGGCAGAGATACGACACACAATCCATCTGGCCTCAAATCAACACGATTCGAACCCTACAATCGCAGCACCATTTCTCCTCTGGTTATCAACCGTGCGCACACGATTGACCTCGCCAAGAAGCCAAATCTCTGCCTGCGAATCGAAGAACACAAGCAAGAACATGAAAGAACGCAACTCACTTGTGAAATCGGGATTGAATCACGAAGTTGGATAACCAACAAACCATCAAACGGCGAAACTGTTTGGAAATAGAAGAAAACTAATAAAAACCAATCTCTAATGATGGCGGCTACTGAATTTATAGAGTTTAGGTTGACCTTAGGGGCAAACCCTAATACTAATAGGTCTAGAACAGATACAAGGCCCAACGGACAAAAGATAGTGTTGCAGCACCTAGCAAGTTTCTGGATGTCCTCTTCTTTTAATGATTCCTGCTAATTACGGTCGAATTTGGAGATGAGACTAGTGCCGTTGGAAAGGTTATCTTTTTAGCTTTCCAACCATATCTAGAACGTCCAAAACGGCTCCCGTATGCGACCTTGACGTCTGTTTTAGTGTGGACTACTCCCTGAAACCCGGGGACAACTTGACTCCAAATTGGATTGAATCTCCTATGGGGTTCAATGTGTCTTGCTGGTCCGGGGCATCTTCAAGTCCTTCTTCATACTTTCTTTGAATCTTTCCAAGGTTCTGAATCAAAATAAAATTATTAGGTAGCAATCTATTCTCAAATGAAGAAAGACATGTGTTTAGGAACGAGCTCACCTCAAAATTTAATTGTTGTGCATGAGCACTTGTGATTGGACTATCTATGGTAGGTGGATGAGGATTATGTGTATCCAATGATAGGATGTCCTCATCATCCTCCCCCTCTTGAATCGGAGTCGTCCTCGACTCAAGCTCATCTTTTTATCCTATGTATGGCTTCAAATCTGCAATGTTAAATGTAGGACTAATCCCGAACTCGGGAGGTAACTCAAGTTTATATGTATTATCATTAATCTTCTCAAGTACCTTAAAAGGACCGGCACCTCTAGGCATCAATTTAGACTTTCTTAGCTCCAAAAATCTATCTTTTCTCAAGTGCAACCAAACCAAATCACCTGGTACAAATTTAACTTCAAATCTACCTTTACTACCGGCAATTTTATACTTCTCATTCATTTTTTCAATGTTTTGTTTAGTCGTTTCATGCATCTTGAGTATAAAATCAGCACGCGACTTAGCATCATGATGAACTCTCTCGGTAGAAGGCAGAGGCAAAAGATCAATCAGAGCACGAGGGTTAAAGCCATGTACTACCTCAAATAGACTTACCTTAGTAGTTGAGTGTTCTGCCCGGTTGTATCCACGTGAGGTAAACATTCTTCCCACATCTTCAAGTTTTTTTTTAAAACAGCACGTAACATGATAGACAAAGTACAGTTCACGAACTCTGTTTGTCCATTGGTTTGTGAGTGACATGTAGTTGAAAACAGCAACTTTGTTCCCATCTTATTCTATAAAGTGCGTCAAAAGTGACTCAAAAATTTCGCATCACGTTCTGAAACAATAGTAGAACGTATACCATGCGAGTGAACAATTTCTTTAAAGAATAGATCAACAATATGCGTAGCATCATCGATCTTATGACATGGTATAAAATGTGCCATTTTGGAAAAGCGATCTACTACCACAAAAATATTATCTCTCCCCCTCTTAGTTCTAGGTAATTTCAAAATAAAATCCATAGAAATATCAGCCTAAGGAATAGAAGGGACGGGAAGAGGCATGTACAAACTATGTGGGTTTAGTCGTGACTTAGCTTTTTGACAGTTAGTGCAGCGAGCTACAAACCGTTCAACATCGCGTTTCATCTTTGGTCAAAAGAAATGTATGGCCAAAACATCTTCCGTCTTTTCGCTCCAAAGTGTCCCATCGATCCTCTATGCGCCTTCTGTAACAACAAAAGATGAACGGCGCCAACTGGAACGCAAAGCTTTATAAAGAAATTCATCATTAAATACAAATTTGTTCCAAGTCTTACCTTCACGATAATGTAGCAACACATCTTTAAAATCAGCATCTAACATATATTGTTGCTTAACTGTTTCTAGTCCAAAAATCTGACAATCAAGTTGGGATAGCATAGCATATCATCTAGACAAAGCATCCGCAATCACATTATCCTTCCCTTTCTTGTGTTGGATGATGTAAGGAAAGGATTCAATAAATTCAATCTACTTAGCATGTCTACGGTTCAAGTTATTTTGGCTACGAATATGCTTAAGTGATTCATAATCGGAATGAATGACAAATTCTTTCGGCCATAAATAATGTTGCCACGTTTTTAAACATAGTACAAGAGCATACAATTCTTTATCATACATGGATTAATTAAGAGCAGGGCCATTCAATTTTTCACTAAAATATGCAACGGGCTTACCTTCTTGCATCAATACACCACCAATGCCAATTCCACTTGCATCACATTCAAGTTCAAAAGTCTTACCAAAATTTGAAAGTTGGAGCAGTGATGCATGTGTAAGCTTGTCCTTCAAAGTGGCAAAGGACTCCTTTTGTGTGTGGCCCTAATGAAATGCAATGCCCTTCTTTGTTAACTCGTTCATTGGAGCAGCAATGGTGCTGAAATCTTGGATGAAGCGACGATAAAATCCAGCAAGTCCAAAAAAACTCCGCACTTGTGAAACCGTTGTGGGCGTGGGCCAACACTTGATTGCATTTATCTTGGCTTCATCAACTTCAATTCCTTGTGGAGTAACAACATAGCCAAGAAAGGAGACTTGATCCGTGCAAAAGGCGCACTTCTTAAGATTAGCAAACAAACGTGCATCCCTCAAAGCATCAAAAACAACACGCAGGTGAGATAAATATTCGATCATTGCCTTGCTGTAAATCAAGATATCATCAAAATAAACCATCACAAATTTTCCAATGAAAGAACGTACGACCTCGTTCATCAAACGCATGAAAGTACTAGGTGCATTAGTCAATTCAAAAGGCATTACTAGCCACTCATACAATCCAAACTTAGTCTTAAAAGCAGTTTTGCATTCATCACCCAATTTCATTCTTATTTGGTGGTATCCACTTCACAAGTCAATTTTAGAGAAAATAATAGAACCACATAATTCATCAAGCATGTCGTCTAGCCTAGGAATAGAATGACGATATCTAATAGTGATATTGTTAATGGCTCTACAATCAACACACATTCGCCAGAAACCATCTTTCTTTGGAACCAAAAGAACAGAAACATCACAAAAACTAAGGCTCTCACGTACATACCCGCGGTCCAAAAGGTCTTGGACTTGTCGCTGTATTTCCTTAGTCTCCTCAGGGTTGGTTCTGTAGGCGGCGCGGTTTGTTAAGCTCGCTCCAGAAATCAAATCAATCTGGTACTCAATCCCTCGAATGGGTGGTAGTCCTGGAGGTATCTCGTGTGGAAAGACATCATGATACTCTACAAAAGGTCAAAAACAGAAGAAGGCAAAGAAGAAGCAAGATTCTCGAGTGAAACAACGCATCCTTGCATATCAAAGCATAACATGAAGTATTTTCATCATGAATTTTAGCAAGGTCAGATTTTGTTGCAAGCATTACAAGACTTTTCAATTTTATTGCTTGCCGATTTTCAGGTGTAGGAGGCTGTTCTTTCTTCTCATTAGCAATTCTCTCTCTATTAGCTTGTACAATTTCAGCAGTGGTCAAAGGTAATAAAGTAATTTTCTTTCTTTTATGCATGAAAGTATATTTATTACTTTTACCATAGTGGATAGCATCATTATCATGTTCCCATGGACGACTCAATAATAATGAACAAGCTCGTATAGGTACAACATCACAATTCACAGAATCAATATAGATGCCAATAGAGAAAGGGACTCGACATATTTTAGTTACCTTTGCCTTACCAGAGTCGTTTAACCACTGGATATGGTACAGATGTGGATGTGGTCGTGTGAGCAAGTTCAGCTTAGTGATCAAGTCAGTAGTCACTAAGTTGTTGCAGCTCCCGCTATCAATGATCACACGTGCACGATGGTTTTTGATCACAAAGTAAATCTGAAATAGATTATGGCGTTGAATCTTATCAAGACATACCTATGCGGAGAGTGCTCGTTGGACAATGATGGTCCTGTAGGCCGAAGTATCATCACCACCAAATACTTGACCATCATCATCGTCAGAAATCTTATCATCGGATTCTTCATCCTCAACATCCGAAGTGCTTACGTATCCTCCATCTTCAGTAGCAATGTATGCCCGCTAGTTTGGACAATCTCGCTGCATATGACCCATGCTATGGCATCTATGGCACTTGATGTTGGAGGAGCATCCTGTGGAGGTACTGGAGGATGTATTCTTGTGGGGTACCTGCAATGAAGGCTTACTCGAATCCAAGAATTGCACTGAAGGGGTTAGTTTTGGTGCTGTGGCAGTGTTGGAGGTGGTGGGAGACCTCCTGCTCGACGGTGGTGGCGTACGTGTGGTCGACGAAGAAGGAAAGGTCGACCGTGGAGTGTATGTAGGCTGCTGTTCTAGAGTTGTTTTCCCTGCATTTTTTTTCTGCAAGCACAGCAAGGTGTAACAACTGCTCGAGAGAATTATAGTCTTTGTAATCAATTATGTTCTGAATTTTACGACGCAACCCATCATAAAAACGACAGATAGTTTCCTCAAAGTCCTCTTTTATCCCACAACGCATCATACACTTTTGTAATTCAGCAAGATATTCTTGAATAGATTTATCATTTTGCAAAGATCAGCCCACCATAGTAAAGCAAAATCTCGAAACTCATTAGTAGCTTGTCTAACTCTATGTTGTTCAGAAACTAAGTAAGATGTAAATTTTTGCTCTACAACCATCTCCCAATCAAGATAAGCTTCAGCATCATAATTACCAGGAAATGGTGGGATGGTAAACTTAATCTTAGCGAAAGGTTCATAAGGAGCATGATGATGTTTGTTACCTCCCATACCTTAGCGGTTATAGCGTCAATGATGGGGCAGGAGAATTTGTTGTTCTCCATCATTGTCAATGCCATTCTCGGAATGGTTCTCGCCATTAACTTCATCTTTCTCTTTCTCTCTCGCTTGTGGTCGCCGTGCCTCAAAGTTTGTCATACGAATTGAGAGACGCTGGAATTTCTGGTTCATTTCTTTGGAATTGATCCGTCATCCTCTGTTTGAGCTTAGCAATACTGTCAGCAAGTTGATTTTGACTAACAATATAATTAAAGTCGTTCGGGGTGTTGGCAGCATCAGAAGATTCACTCTTATCACCTGCATACTTACCCTTTCCTGCCATGGTTAGAAGATAACAAAGAAGCAAAGCAGGATATTATCCCTACACTACGGTGGTGGAGTTTTTGTGGTGGCAGATCTGCAAACAAAACGATTTACCAAGTTTTTACACAGTTTTTACCAATGCAAGGCAAAGGATTGTTAACCGTTGGCAGGAGATACCAGAGAGTTGTAATTTCACAATTGCAGGGTCAAATACAGTGCTGATCCGAGGTGTATATGTGGAGCTCGGAGGGCCGAAATAATGTTTAGTGGCACACAATTCTATGACAGATAGCAATGCTGAATAAGTGTTCTAAGTATTATGTTCTAGTTGCTTGCCCAATCTTATGAAAATTTTGTATGTTACAAGAATATGAGTGAAGATATCAAAGGGCAGCAATACAAATGATAAGGCTCTAGAAATCAGCAAACTATTCAGCTAATTCCCGGCTTCTTGGTCTTCAAATTTTTTTATTTTTATTTTATTTTTTGGATATTTTTCTATGAACCAGAAGCACAAAAGATGATACACGACCAAATTTCAGATCAATATGATAAAAGATGTGGCCTGGAGAAAATCTCAAATTTCTGTTAAATATGTGCTGAAACTTCGCATACACGACCAAATTTCAGATCAATATGATAAAAGATGTGGCCTGGAGAAAATCTCAAATTTCTGTTAAATATGTGCTGAAACTTCGCAGCGCGAAAACAGAAACTTCTGTTATGAATTTGTTGAATCTAGAATCGTGGGAGGATGTGAAATTTTCTGTAAATATCCAAAATGTACTTATATGTCTAATTTGAAGTACAGAAATAAAAGTTATGGCTATTTTAATGATAGATCTCCGAATCAAATTTGTTTGAAAGGCTGAAAACATATTCGAATTTCAAATTGGATGCGCATTTTGTGAACGTTTTTATGGATGATTGAGCAGTGAATAAATATGAAGATGTGAATATATGAAGCGTGGATGTGGTTGTGATCGAAATATGGGTGAGTGGGTGGGATAAATTTTCAGGGCAAAAGAAACAATTAACAGATGTGACACGATAACAGATCTGCACACGATGTGAATGAATGATGAAGAAAAACACCTGGATACAGAAAGATCACAAAATCTAGCAACCAAAACACAAACTAAAGACACAAACTCAACACTACGGACTCTGAAATAAAATTATGCAAAGTCTAAACAAGGCTTGACAGCGGAACACCTAGCGATCTACTAATTTTTTTTTGTTGCGGCTTTTCTGTGGACGATAGGATGAATGCCAAATAAACAAGAATAGATGTGAACCTGACGGTATACCTAAAGCTCTGATTACTACTGGATATGTACGTGGTTCTCGATATTCCGTCAGGTCGTGATAACTCTCGATTTGGCAAAGATGTGACACACAATCGATTTGACCTCAAATCAACATGATTCGAACCTCGTAATCGTAGCACCACTTCTCCTCTGGTTATCAACCGTGCGCACACGATTGACCTCGCCAAGAAGGCTAATCTCTGCCTGCGAATTGAAGAACACAATAAAAAATAAGAAAGAATGCAACTCACTTGCGAAATTAGAATTGAATCGCGAATGGATAACCAACAAGCCGTCAAACAGCGAAACTGTTTGAAAACAGAAGAAAACTAATCAAAACCTATCTCTAATAACAACAGCTACTAAATTTATAGAGTTTAGGTCGACCTTAGAGGCAAACCCTAATACTAATAGGCCTAAAAAAGATACAAAGCCCAAAGGCCAAAAGATACTGTTGCAGCACCCAGCAAGTTTCTGGACGTCCTCTTGTTTTAATGATTTTTGCTGATTACTGTCGAATTTGGATAAGAGACAAGTGCCTTGGAAAGGTTATCTTCTTAGCTTTCCAACCATATCTAGAACGTCTAAAACGGCTCCCGTATACTACCTGAGCGTCCGTTTTAGTGTGGACTGCTCCCTGAAACCCGGGGACAACTCGACTCTGAATTGGATTGAATCTCCTACAGGGTTCAACGTGTCTTGCTGGTCCGAAGCATCTTCAAGACCTTCTTCATGCTTCCTTTGATCCTCTCCAAGGTTCTTAATCAAGATAAAATTATTAGGTAGCAATCTATTCTTAAATTAAAAAAAGACATGTGTTTAGAAACGAGGTCATCTCAAAATTCAATTGTCGTGCACGAGCTCTTGTGATTGAACTATCTATAGTAGGTGGATAAGCATCGTGTGTTTCCAATTATGGGATGTCCTCATCACGGTGAGCCTTCTCGGGTTCGGGCATTTAGCTAGAACCCAAAATGCCCGAACAGCTATCGGTCCGAAGAGAAGCGGCAAAATGTCCGATGTACTTAACGCATGCAAGGGGCTCAATGCTTGAAAAACTAGGGTCCGTGGAGAAGCGGCAAAATGCCTGATGTGCTTAACGCACGCAAGGGACAAAATACCCGAACAGTTATCAGTTCGAGAGAAAGTTGCAAATACCCGATGTGTTTAACGCACACAAGGGCTTCAATGCCCGAATATCCGAAGTGCTCAACGCATTGCAAAAAAGACCCACAGCATCATCTTTTCTATGCCCGATGAGCTCAACGCTCGCAAAGGGCTCGGGTACAACGTGTCGCAAACACCCGATATGCTCAAACGCGCTAAATGAGTTCAGTCGTTTGTGCTTTTTGTGTCTAAGGTGTTTAACGTAGTTGAAAATTTCAAATACCAATACTCAAACGTTCGAAGAGACTAATTTTGAGTATGAACCGGATCTCCGAAATTACACGACGAAACCGCTAGCATCTTATTGGAGACTCCGATCACCGAAGTGTTCGGCACTTTACCGAAGACTCCGGTAAGGCTGATTTAGAAAAGTTTTAATTTGATTGATTCTAATTTCTTTTATAATCGTAGAATTAGTTGTCCTGTGTAACACTTGGTGTTTCCGAGTAATGAGATACTTCATTCGAATTCGAAAATTCCCGAAAGATCTGAGCTCGAAGAAATTCAAACTGAGTTCCAAATTAGTCCCAAATTTAAATTTGAAATTCAAAATTGTGAGCTCAAAAATTTTAATGAAATATTTTGAAACGAAACTCCCTCTTGAAATTTATTGCAACCACTTGAATTTTTTGAAGTTTTTGGAAAAAAATTTTAATTTGAGGTTTATAAGCTCAAATTATTTTTTCCTCTAAAAGCTAACCTGTCTTCAAAATTTAATATCATTTTATTTATTTCGATTTTGAACTTATGCCCAAAATAAAAGTTGTTCCATTTTAAACGATCTACCAGCCTACCAAATTTCAAAAATTTTAGAGCTCAGAAAGTCATGCTTTCGCATTAAAACAGAAAGCAGCACTGAAAATCCTGGAAAATTCGGAAAAAGAAAAAGGGACGTGGGGCCCCCCTGTCAGCCGCTATCTCTGTTTCTCCCTCCCCTTCCAACCGCGCGCGTCCAGCGTGCCTCACTCTCTGCATGCGTGGCACGGCACGTCGGACGTCTCTCGCGCGGACACGACTCTGTCTCCGTGTCCAAAGCCCCATGCGCCCTCACTCTCTCTCTCTCTCTCTCTCTCTCTCTCTCTCTCACCCTCCGCGCTACCCACGAGTTTCTTCGGAACACCATCGCCGTGAGGAGCAGCGCCGCCAAGCGACTTTCAGTCCCAAAGCTTGGACGGCAAGCTGCGCCACACCGTCGTCTAGCTTTCCCAGGCCGCCATTTCCCCTCCTCTCTGTGCGAGCGACCGGAGTTCAATTTTTCCCCAAAATTTCGTCTCCGGCGCCTCTTCCAAATACGGCAACTCCGGTGAGCCTTGCCGCGTCTCCTTCGCTCTCTAACCTTCTCCATCACCTGCAAATTCCTCCTAAGTCTCCAATCGAGCTTTCGTGGCCGGTTTCGCAAGGATTTCGAGTTTTCCTCGCCGTCGGCCGCTGAACCGAGCAACCTCGCCGTGGGCGCCCCCTCTCCGCTCCTCCACCACGACGAGAACCTCGACGTCAAGCTTCTACTCACTTCCACGAAGCTGTAGGAGGAAGCCGTTCTGGTTTTGGCCCACTGCAGCACCGACACGACCCTACCGAACGT
The DNA here is from genome assembly GCA_001602315.1 of Zoysia pacifica. Classification (NCBI taxonomy): domain Eukaryota; kingdom Viridiplantae; phylum Streptophyta; class Magnoliopsida; order Poales; family Poaceae; genus Zoysia; species Zoysia pacifica. The sequence continues at coordinate 86,779 of BCLH01001270.1, forward strand.
CATCCAGCGCTGCTTGTCGCCGTCAGGCAAATTCTGGTGAGGGCCGCCGCCTTTGGAACCCACCACCGAGTTACCCTCACTGCGCTGATCATGTTAGGAGGACTCCTGAGCTCCACCGCCCGGAGCCGAGCTCCGG
>BCLH01001271.1:1927-29720 GCA_001602315.1 Zoysia pacifica
TCCTACTACCTCTTCATCGACACTGTCGGCGTGTTCCTCAAGTCCAGGAACGGCGCGTTCCAGGCCGTGGTGTACAACCCGTCGGGGCAGCAGGAGCAGGCCCGGTACTACCTCGCCGTGGTCCACGCGCCGTCCAAGACCTGCGTCTGGGTCGCCAACCGCGCCGCTCCTATCGTCGACCCCGCCGCCCCGTTGCAGCTCACGAAGCAGGGGATCTCCATCGAGGACCCCAACGGGACGGTAGTCTGGTCCACGCCACCGTTCGGGGTCTCAGTGGCCGCGCTCCGGCTCCACGACACCGGCAACCTGGAGCTGCTCGACGCGAGGAACGCCACGCTCTGGCAGTCGTTCGACATCCCCACGGACTCGATTGTGTCGTCGCAGCGGCTCCCCGTCGGGGGGTTCTTGGCATCCGCTGCGTCGGAATCGGACCTGTCGGAGGGGCGCTACCGGCTCAGCGTGACGGCCGCCGATGCCGTGCTCACATGGATGGGTTCGCTGTACTGGCGGCTGTCGAGCGACGGCAAGTCCATCAAGGACCGCGACGGCGTCGTTCAGAGATTGCTCGTCAACGGAACGGGGCTGTACCTCCTCGCGGAGGACGGCGGCGTCGTCATCCAGGTCACGTTGCCGGCCGCCGAGCTGCGTATTGTTAAGCTAAGCTTTGACGGGAAGCTGCATATCACGAGCTTCGCGTCGGCGAACACGTCGTCGACGCCCATCGACGGCGGATTCGAGGCGCCGGGCAATGGATGCGAGCTGCCACTCTCCTGTGGCGCGCTCGGGCTCTGCACGCCCAGAGGCTGCACGTGCCCTCCTCTGTTCGCGGCGTCGCAAGACGGTGGTTGCACGCCGTCCGACGGGTCCACCGCGCTGTCCGACGGCTCCTGCAACAGCAGCAGCGCAACTGAAGGTAGCAGGCTTCCGGCGTCGTACGCCAGCCTTGGCAATGGCGTCACGTACTACGCCAATAAGTTCGTGCAACCGGACCTGGCCGGCCAGAATATTTCGTCATGCCGGGCGCTGTGCACCAGCAACTGCTCCTGCATCGCCTACTTCTACGTCGACGCCTCGTCGTCCTGCTATTTGGTGCAGCACCCGCTTGGATCCGTGACAAGCGCCAACTCAACCGGTGGCTCGGACAGGCTCGGTTACATCAAGGTCCAGAGCTCGCAATCCCAGGGGTCATCGAAAAGTTCGGCCTCGAATAGCACCCTCGTCGCCATCCTGCTCCCGACCGTCATCGCGTTTGTGCTCATCGTCATTGTCAGTGGCGTCGTAATCAATTCGTGGCGCAAGGAAAAGAGGCGGGCGTCCCGGTCCAGGGTGCTGCAGCTCCGGCGTAAGCGCTCGCCGTCAGACTCAACGCACCTCGTGCGCGAGATTGAAGATGACGGCGGCGATGACATCGTTATCCCTGGCCTCCCGACCCGGTTCACGCACGAGGAGATCGAGGACATGACCAACAGTTACCGCATCAAGATCGGCGCGGGCGGGTTCGGCGCCGTGTACAAAGGCCAGCTCCCCGACGGCTCGCTGGTGGCCGTGAAGAAGATCGAGGGTGTTGGGATGCAGGGCAAGCGCGAGTTCTGCACCGAGATCGCCGTCATCGGCAACATCCACCACGTCAACCTCGTCCGCCTCCGCGGCTTCTGCACCGAGGGCCAGCGCCGCCTCCTCGTGTACGAGTACATGAACCGTGGCTCCCTCGACCGTTCCCTGTTCCGGCCCGCCGGCCCTCTGCTGGAGTGGAAGGAGCGGATGGACGTCGCCGTCGGCGCGGCGAGGGGTCTCGCGTACCTCCACTTCGGCTGCGACCAGAGGATAATCCACTGCGACGTCAAGCCGGAGAACATCTTGCTCGCCGACGGCGGTCTGGTGAAGATTGCCGACTTCGGGCTCGCCAAGTTCCTCACGCCGGAGCAGTCCGGCCTGTTCACGACGATGCGGGGCACGCGCGGGTACCTCGCTCCTGAGTGGCTCTCCAACGCACCCATCACTAACCGCACCGACGTGTACAGCTTCGGGATGGTGCTCCTGGAGCTCGTGCGTGGCCGCAAGAACCGCAGCGAGCGCGTAAGCGGCGGCGGCGGCAACGAAGCGTCCGGTTCCTCGAGCGGCACGACGGGCAGCTCGGCGTCGAGAAGTGACTATTTCCCGCTCGCCGCGCTGGAGGCGTACGAGGCCGGGCAGTACAAGGAACTGGCGGACCCGCGGCTGGAGGGACGCGTGGTGGTCGAGGAGGTGGAGAGGGTGGTGAAGGTGGCGCTGTGCTGCCTCCACGAGGACCCGCCCCAGCGGCCGAGCATGGCGGTTGTGGTCGGCATGCTCGAGGGCACCATGGAGCTGTGGGAACCGCGCGTGCAGTCGCTCGGGTTCCTCCGGCTGTACGGCCGGGGCTGCGCCGGGTCCGCGGCCGGTGGAGGCAGTGATGACATCAACCTCAACCAGATGCGGTCCGGCGGAGACCGGTCAGGGACGACGACATTGACGACGATGAGCGGCTGGCCGTCGTACATGTCGTCGTCTCAGCTCTCCGGGCCAAGGTAGCGAGGAATGGAAACAAAATTGTTTCTAGTGTTAGAATGTACTGTACGAATCAATAGTTCCTTGACCAGATGAATTTTTTTTTGCTGGGAAAAAAGACCAGATGAGATGAGTTTATATGTGTCTCGTCTCCGAGGAAGATCCAGGGCAGTTGCTCACGTGAAGGACTGCACGAAACAACATCCATCTATTCATACGATTTGTGATCCTCTGCTACAGCAACCACGTACTATACCATTCAGTATGAAGGATGAAAAGGTTGTGCACCACAGAGCTGATATCCAACTTCCATCTCTGTCTAAAACTCAGACATGTCATGATGGAGATAAAATTTCTCTATCGCAAAACTATTAATTAACAAAATTGACATTATCTCGTGCATTGTATCGTATTGACCCGACACTATCTTTTATAAGCCATGTTGTATTTGGGTCATGCCAATAATAGAGACCTTGTGTTGGCCCATTTAGTAGGGCCTATCTGACGAAGACAATAAGAAGTCTAGCAATAAAATTCCCTCAAATCTACATATGCATGAGTTAGGAGTTGAGACGGATGCTTTTTTCCCTATGGAATTTTTTTTTCCCGAAAGATCCCTATGGAACTTTTAACATCACAGTAGGAATAGATGTGCTGTTCTGAAGAAATTGCAGTTCATTCTTGCATTAAGCATGGCATGACTTGGAAACTTGGATCGAACGGAGCGCCACATTAGTCGCTGGTGGACTACGTATTGTACCTGGTGGACTACGTATTGCACACCAACTTCCACGGGAAAAACACCATCTAATTAGTCGCGTTTGCCTTGGTCCGGTCATGTACCTTCCCAAGTGCTACTACTACATGAGCAACCATTAGTGATCTCGACGACTTTGGTGAGGTACTGTGCGTAGTATTCAGAACCATTGAGGTAGTACTGCATAGCACGGCCAAAAACACGCGATCCGCGAGGCCCTTGCTTCTTGCCGCCATATCCTCTCACATTTCTTCCGGGTTTCTCCCGTACGTAGCAGGAGCCGCGTATATATATATATATATACATTGCTTCTCCGTCATCAGTGGGTTGTCCGGCTTACGTGCAAAGGAACTGAGGGATGGAGTTGGAGGCGCACCAGAGCGTGCAGGCGCTGGCGACGTCGCTGGGCCCTCTGCCACCGGAGTTTGTGCGGCCGGAGCAGGAGCAGCCGGGCGCGACCACGTACCGCGGGGCCGCCGCGCCGGAGGCGCCGGTGATCGACATGTCGGAGCCCGGTGCCGGCGCGCGCATCGCGGAGGCGGCGCGGGAGTGGGGCCTGTTCCAGGTGGTCAACCACGGCGTGCCCGCGGCTGCGGTGGCGGAGTTGCAGCGCGTCGGGCGGGACTTCTTCGCGCTGCCGCAGGAGGAGAAGCGGCGGTACGCGTTGGACCCGGCGTCCGGCAAGATCGAGGGCTACGGCACCAAGCTGCAGCGGGACCTCGCGGGCAAGAAGACGTGGAGCGACTTCTTCTACCACGTTCTGGCGCCGCCGGCGATGGTGAACCACGGCATCTGGCCCCGGAACCCCGCCGGGTACATGGAGGCCAGCGAGGAGTACTGCCGCCACATGCAGCGGCTGACGGGGCAGCTGTTCGAGCACCTCTCCCTGGGGCTCGGCCTGGAGAAGGGCGCCATGGCGGAGGCGTTCGGCGGCGACCAGCTCGTGTTCCTGCAGAAGATCAACTTCTACCCGCCGTGTCCGCAGCCGGAGCTCACGCTCGGCCTGGCGCCGCACACCGACATGTGCACGCTCACCATCCTCGTGCCTAACGAGGTGCAGGGCCTCCAGATCTTCAGGGACGGCCACTGGTACGACGCCAAGTACGTGCCGGACGCGCTCATCATCCACATCGGCGACCAGATCGAGGCACTTCTATATATATCTATCCTGTCCGTACGTTGGAAAAAAAAAACTGATTCTGATTGACAAGCGCGCAATAACGTACGGGTCTGGGTTGGCAGATTTTCAGCAACGGGGAGTACAAGGCGGTGCTGCACCGTTCGACAGTGAACAAGGAGAAGACGCGGATGTCGTGGCCTGTTTTCGTGGAGCCGCCGCAGGAGCTCGTCGTGGGGCCGCACCCGCCGCTCGTCACCGACGAGAGCCCGGCCAAGTACAAGGCCAAGAAGTACAAGGACTACCAGCACTGCAAGATCAACAAGCTGCCGATGTAACGGACCAGTACCGCTACCGGCACCGCTGGTCATGCCATCCTTGTGCGCTGCGGCCGGTTTGTTCAGTCTGGGCGTCGCATATATCGCTCCTGTATTAGTGTGTATTAGTGTGTCGACACGTCAGAAGCACTACATTCGCTAGTACTGTAAACCTTCGTGTCCGCGAATATGAGTCAAAATAAAACTTTAAAGTGTGACGTATTGATATCTCAATAAATAAGTTATTTTAAAGATTAAGATTAATCAGTATAACTGTTGATTTTACGATGAATTTAATCTTATTGTTTATACATAATTAAATGTTATATTTGATTGATAATCAAAGTGGAAACTGTTTGATCAAATATAAAAATATTTATACTCATGTACGGAGAGTTTTTTTTCTCTTTTTTTAAGGGGGCTAGTACTGTCTATTGGATCGACGGGGGTTCAGATTGGCCCAAATGACTTGCTTAAATACTCTCTGTGGATCTTTTGGTCATCCTTAAACGCGAGTGGGCCTGCCTGCGAGTACAAATTACAAGATGATGGCTTTGTTGGTCCTCTTGCATAAACGTTTTATTAATGAAATAGGCAAACTGACACTGGGCGATTTGCATACAAACAACAGTGCAAAAGATTCCTCACGATAGAAATACAGTAAGTCCTCCTACAGTAGCAAATATTTCCTTCCTACCTGAGCCACCACTTACACTGTAGAAGCAAGCATCATCCTAGATCGTGGCATACCCTTCCACGACACCACCTCTTATCCAGAGACCAGACGTCAGACACGCATTACCCATACACGCTAACGATGGAGACCCTTTCGTGCTCCGCCTGGTCTGTGTCAATGAGCCGATTTTCCTAGGGCGCACGGATGTGCGGGTGGACCTCCGCGCAGTCCATTCCGCCCCATCAACGATCTCCCGCACGCTGTTGTTTATTTAGAGAGGTGTTGAAGGAGGAGTTAGTCTGCACATCCGTGCGAGCTGACTTTTTTTTATTAGTCTGTGTCATCACCACTCACTTTTACATTATATATAATGATAAGAGCGATACAAATCTGTAAATCCACCTGGGGCGGCTGGAATAGCGCCTTCATGGCGGACGAACGAGCCTTCATCAGTTTCTCTTTCGGGTTCAACAGTAAGATTCGGCGAGCGACGAGCCTAATTGGATACTGCATGGACTATCATTGCTACTGAGTTGATTACTGAAGTACGTCTCTGATGTGATGCTTTCCGTTAAGTAGAGGAGGCGCTTGCTGGACAACAAGACAATCGTGTGGTTGTACAGCTGGTACTGTGATAAACTGATGGGACGCCAATAATCTGCAGCTGATGACTGTGGAATGAAGATGACCGTGTCGAGAAACTCCTGCGCTTCACACATAGTACTGGAGAGAGAGAGAGAGAGAGAGAGAGAGAGACCTAAGTCGTACGTCGACGTGGCTTGATGCCGACATGTTCCGCGGCTGCACGTCTGGCAGCCAAGGCATCCCCTTCTTGGAAGCGACGTTCAGCACCACAGTGGCTAGTAGCTACGCTCTGCGTATCGTCATGCGTGTCGTCTTCGTGCAAGCAACGCTAGCCAAGTGTGCGTAGAGGAATCCAACGGTGGTCGATTCTTAGGAGCTGACTCGGTCCTTGTCTGCCATATCGATTCCTACGTGCACCGGACCAAAAAAAATCCGTCCGCAGCTTCAGACAGAGACCGCTTTCACCGCGCCGCGTCTCCGTCCATTGCATCGATCTGCGCCGGATTCTGGCGAGTTCTCGCCGGAGGAGAGCGGCCTGCACGCGCGTGATAAGCGGAGTGACGACGGAAAGCGGGGCCTCGCGCGCTCGCTGCTTGCACCGGCCACCTATTTCGATTTGAATTAATTTGATATATGCCATTAAAGTTTTATTCAGACTCACGTATTATTTATTTGTCGAATTTTATTTGTTATTAACATATTAATTATATATTTTAAAATTTATAAAATTATAATAATATATATCAAATTTTCCGTTTCCATTTCCTTCACCCCGGCCGTGTCTCTCACGTAACGACCACTGGTGAGTGAGTGGTGACCCGTTTCAATCGACGGGACCGATTCGAGCGGACCGGCCAGTGCTGACGCTTACCCATTTTTTTTGGGGGTATCGATATTGCTTCGACGCATAAAATTTCCATGTCACGCCCTTGCTTGCTGGCAATACGGAAGGATCCTTCAAACCTCGGACTTCTCGTTATACAGTGTGTGTGTACCTCTAGTCGGGTTCTTTTTTTTTTCCCCTTGTGTGTGAAACTGGTCAAAGGATGTTGTTGCACCATCATGAATTGAACTGGAACATGTGACAACACTTTGCCTCGTGGATGTGGTGCTTAATTATTGTACAGAGGAGAATGAACCATACACCACTCATCGTCACATTACGAATATGAATTTATTTTTGGGATTCGAATCATTTTTACGAACCTATTCTTTTTGCGTACTCCGTACCTAGAATGCCTAGCCGTGGTTCTATAAGAAAAGAGCAAAAAAAAAAAACGTAGAATGTTCAGATAGACCACGGAGCTTTGCACTAATCTAAAGACGTATTGCTGACGTGGCTAATATATCCTCTCTTCGTCTTATTTAAAATAAGTGTTTTTTTAAAATTTTCAAACATCTCTCTTTGACCATTTGTATTATTCAAAAAATTTATTAAAAAATAATTAATTTTATTGCGAAATAATTTATTATTAAAATAACTTTAAGCTAAATTTGTTTATTTTTTATATTTTTAAAATTTTTTAAATAAAATGAATGATTAAATATTGATTTTAAAAAATCAAAACACGTCACTTATTTTAATACGGAGGTAGTGGTGTGTTAAACATAGTTGGTAATGGATATTTTCTCATACTTAGTAAGACACGTGTGTAGCACTCCAAGGCCATCTATATATAGTCAACCTTATGCTTCGACGTATCAGGTATCGGGTGCTCCATCGAAGTATTGGTAGAAGGTGGTCCTAGAAAAATACAGTTTGCAGGGCTTTCGGTTTCTGCAAGTTCTTACTTCTTACAACGCGCCATCGCAATCTTTTAGCTTGTAGCTTGCTCCTGGGTCTCACTCAACTCGCAACCATGCCTGGCACCGATGGATCACAAGGAGAAGGCGGCGGCTTCGGCACCGATTTCTTGGTGCTGCGGCCGGAGAACGCCGGGCTCTACCACCTCGTCCACCTCCTTTCGTCGAGCAAGGTGGCGGACAACGCGGCCGTCGACTGTCCCGTCGGCACCGAGATAGCCGAGTTGCGGCGGCGTTGGGCCGTCTTCGTGTCGCTGGTGGCGCAGGTGCTGTTGCTGCGGGCGAAGAAGCCGGTGGCCCTGCTCGGTAGGGCGACGGAGTACTGGATGAACCTCCTCGCCGAGAATGGCGGCGGCGTCCTCACGCTCATCGTCAAAGCTCTGCAAGGTACCCATAAATCGGTCGAGTCTCCGAAGGTCGCTCAATCCTGTTAAGGTTCATCGATCTTGTTCGCCGGTGCCAGAATTTATTATCTTCTTAAATTTTCATTTCACGGACTCAATTGTCCTTGACGTAGGAATAATATCGTTGTAGAATTAATGAAGATGTGGCAGTTATGCTCGTTTAGCTTTCACCTGGAGTACGTACTGTACTCAGATCCTTCCATTTGTTTCTTCCAGGCATGGACACTCCCGTAATGTAAATTTTGACATGTCATCTTGATATCCCACACTTTTAAAAAGGGATCAAGCGTATTAAGGATTAGAAAAAGCACAAAAAATCAAGTTCAAAAGATGACGTGTATTCCATTTTGTATGCATAGATTCATAACTCATTTTATAATTATGCTTCGCTTCACCAATCCCTTTAGCAAGTATGAATGATACGCTGTCATTTGCTTGCTGCAGAGGACCAGCGTTAATTGATCCACTAACAGTTTCCCTAATAACACATATTACAATTACATGCTATCAAGTCCGTAGTCAAATAATAATAAAAATAAGATACTCATGTCCATATCCAAGACCATTTCGAGAGATGGCGACTTCTCATAATCTTTTCAGAATTTTACGTTCTCTGATCCCACTCTGCTCTTTCTGTTAATTACCAAAGAAAATTATCGCTGACCTCAATTAGAAGAAGAAAGAACTCCACTAATTGCAGTTACCAATCGTTTCAGGGAAGCTAAAATTTCCAGACAGAAAATCCGTTGACTACCTCTCCGGCGCTGGACTATTCGATCCGAGAATCGAGCTAGACACGAAAATTAAGCCAGGGGATAGCAACTACCACGCTGCTCTATCAGTCATGGCTGCAAAGCTAGCCTACGAGAATGACCTAGTCATACAAAATGTTGTTGAGAAACACTGGCAGGTGAAAGACATTCACCTCATCCAAATTCAAAACCATTTACAGCATCAGAGGCATCTGAATTTGTTGTGCTAATTGTTCAGATGAAATTCGTGGCGTCCTACAACTGCTGGAATGGTGAGAACCATGGATCGACTTTGATGTTGAGCAAAACCCAAGCACGCATGCGATTCTGAGGTTCGTCACCACTGTTTTTCTCTAGATTTTCAACACGACTACACGACCCAGGCGTACATGTTCGCCGACAAGCCGGCGGACGCCAGCCTCGCCGTGGTGGCGTTCGGCGGCACGAGGCTGTTCGACACGGAGCAATGGTGCGTCGACATAGACTTCTCGTGGTACGACATCCCTGGGGTGGGCAAGATCCACGGCGGTTTCATGAAGGCGCTCGGGCTGCAGCGGCACGGCGGCTGGCCTCGCGACGTCGCCGATCACGACGGCGACGACAAGCGGCCGTTCGCGTACTACGCCATCCGCGAGCGGCTGCGGAGCTTCCTGTCCGAGAACGCGCACGCTCGGTTCGTGGTCACCGGGCACAGCCTCGGCGGCGCGCTCGCCGTGCTGTTCCCGACCATCCTCGCACTGCACCGGGAGGACGCCATGCTGGCCAGGCTGCACGGCGTGTACACGTTCGGGCAGCCTCGCGTCGGCGACAAGGAGGTCGGCAAGTTCATGGACAGGTACCTGGTGGACGAGCTGAGCAGGTACTTCAGGTTCGTGTACGCCAATGACATCGTGCCGAGGGTGCCGTACGATGACGCTGCGTTCCAGTTCAGTCACTTTGGGGTCTGCCTCTACTTCGACAGCCTCTACAGAGGACGGGTCTGTTTTGCACTTGAGTACCCTGTTTTTTTTAATCAGGTTTGCACGAGCCAGGAATTCTTTTATTTTTCAAAAAACTGAAAAAGGCTGGTTTTGCATCTTTTTAAAATAAAAAAAGATTTGTTTTCATTTACTGCTATTAATCGGTCTTTCGAACATGTTACGAGCATATTCATACAGAAGACTACTAAGAAACATGTTACGAGCATATTCATACAGAAGACTCTTAATAATTGAGTAAGACAGTTTTCTTAAACTTTTAAGGCAAGCAAGAGAGACTTGGAAGCAAGAACTTTATCAGCTGACTGCATTCACCGTATCCATCCACGATTCCTATAGTTGTAGAAAAATCCAAAACCCAGAGCAGTATGAACTGACCACGTTTTCGCGGCGTCGAATGAAATGCAGGTGGTGCAGGAGGAGCCAAACAAGAACTATTTCTCGCTGCACACCGTGGCACCCAAGTACCTGAACGCGGCGTGGGAGCTCGCCCGGAGCTTCCTCATCGGCTACGTCGCCGGGCCGGAGTACGCCGAGGGGTGGCTGATGCGGCTCGCCAGGGTCGCCGGGCTCGTGATCCCGGGTTTGCCGCCGCACTTGCCGTGGGATTACGTGAACTCCACCAGACTCGGCGCGGGCTCGCTGGGGCCGCTGAGCTAAGTTGTCATCAGATCCAGTGGAGATTAAACTGAACGGTGGGTTTGTTCTGAAAGAAATTCTGTAAAAACAAGTTTCACAAAATAATATTTTATAGAACAACAAAGTAATGTTTAAATAACTGAGAATCATTTTATTAACCCAAAATTGTGATGAATGTCAAGTGAGTAAAAAAAATCAATTTTTATTGGTCTTGAGTTGGGCAGATTATGATCTCTTATTCTAAGAAAGAAGAAGAAGAAGAAAAAAAAAGAATTTGCTCAATTTCGTATACAAGAATGGTGATTACTACTCTTTAAGCATCTTTTCTCAGGTTATTTGCAGAGTGTTTTGATTGTGTGATCATCCATGAATCTTTATAATACATGAGTACATTGAAGATGAAGAGCACTATCTGAGGATGCTTAGATGTATTAACTTTATAATTCAGAGTGCTTGTAATTTGACAATATACTCATTTATAAATTAATATAATTCTTCTTTCACTAAGAAAAATTGTCAGACAAATTACATTGTCACCACCATCCAGACTTGGCCATCGATACCCCAAACATCAAATATTATAGAGCAGTGACTCACATAAGAGCCATCTGCGCAATTTTTCGTGAGCGGATTCTTTGCAAAATAATCTGAGCACTATGCTGCTGACGGTATAGAGCAAGCCCAGATGACATATCAGCACCGCTCAATGATCTGTTATAATCATCTCTAACAGATGGAGGCACTTCTGGCAAGAAGTCAATACCAGCTAAATGTTGTGCCCACTTGTATGGCCGTGAATCCTTGTCACTGAAGTTTGGATCCTCCCCAGCGGAAATCTTGGCCATCTATCAAAATTAATAGCAAAACCACTCTTTCAGCTAACGTGAGAAATAACCATATGCCATAAGGACGAAATGTTCTAACAAAGGATTTTGCGGCTGAAATGAAATAAAAGCAATAGTAACCCGATGCTTCCTACAATATATGATCACATAAAAAAAAGAAAATACTGCAACTGTATCAGGGTTGCTGCAAATATAAGTGCCATAACTGCCCAAAAAGGCGAGAATACCAATTACATGTTCTTTAAACTACATACCTGGTGAGGCAGCTCTAAACCAGTATCATCTGGAAAAAGGTTGCACAAGATATTGCTGTCCATGCCCTCTGAATCTTCAATTCCAACGCAGACAACATTCAACTTTGCTAGGAACTCAAACCTCAGGGTGATGAGCTTACAACGTTTGCTACTAGAATCTTCCATATCATATAAATGGAGGATAATCCTAAGGGGATGAAGCTGATGCGTCACTGCAGGATTGTTAGCTTCCTTCACCAAATTCTTTTCGGATCTTGATCTTCTTCTCTGAGCATCATCTTCTTCATCAACTCCATCATCATCCATTTTGTTATTGTCCCCGTTGGATAAGATGCCTGCTATTAAATAAATACAAGACATTCTACATCAGGAGATCTTCAGACCTACCAATTTACCGTACTAGTGGAATGAGATTACATGGAAAAAAAGGATCAGATACCATGCGAATTACATGGAAAAGTATCACATAACATAGTCATTTCATACTGCACACTGGTCACATCTACCTACTAAATAAATATCGTGGCAATTTGATACATTACATTTGTCTCTAGTATTGAATTCAAACAGAAAACCAAGCAACCTGTGGACACACTGCTGGTTACGTGTTCCACTAGGAATTAGCAAAATGTCATTATAAAATCATCTGCTTTGGTTCAAAGAAAAACACCTATTTAAAAACAGGATTGAAGATACACACCAAAGGATTAACCGCAACTATGCATGCAAGAAAATATATACCTTTTTCCTTCTTGGTTTGTTGTTTAGCAAATATCTGAGCATCTTTTGTGCTTCCTGCGATCTCTACTTCAATATTCTCTCCAAATGCTTCTTTCTGTCCTAACAACTGAGTGTATGTTATATAAAGAGGGGCGGGAAGCAGCACGGCTGCATGATGCTGCTTAATTTTCTTGGTATGCTGCATGCCAAGCTGCTGCTGCACTGGCAGTGATGCTTTCTTTAGCGGTTTCAAATGTGATGGGAGGTTTGAAAGGAACGTTTTCTGATTAGCAATTGTCTCCAGTAAACTGCTCTTTTGTTGTTCTAATTTCTTGTGCAGAGTACACAATTCTTTCCTCTGTTTCACAAATAAAATTAATTTAGAAGACAGAAACAAACTTCTGAAAAACATACAAATAAAAGCAGGCTAGCGTAACCGCAGATGGACATAGGGATACTCTCCTGGGTTCAAAATCATGTGGTCAACGAAATATAAAATTGCAACACACAATTGAAAAGGGGTTAACACTCATAATAGTCATGTGCCAAATTAATCCATAGTTGTGTATATCTACTAATAGTCCCTTAACTTGTAGTGCAGATTTTTCTTTCAGATATACCCACGATAGCTTGTAATGCAAGCCTGAATGCTTCAACTATACTCCCTCTATTCTTAAATTGATGTCGCTGTTGACTTTTACAATCAACTTTGACCATTCGTCTTATTCAAAAAAATTGTTAGAATGTGTAAAATTTTAAGTTGTGATTCAAATAACACTAATGATAAATCAGATTATATCAAAATTATCAAAAAAATTTGAATAAGATGAATGGTCAAAGTTGAATTTAAAAGTCAACGGCGACATCAATTAAAAAACAGAAGAGTAGGTATTTAAGTATCAACAAAGGGGTTAGCAACTTGGTGATAAGCGGAGCTCCCACTGAGTTGCAGCGGATAACAATTCCCAACCTGGACAAGCTCAAAGTTGAGGCGCTTGAGCATGAGGTCGTGGGTGGCATCAGCAGTGAGGGTCTTCTCACGGATATCAGCCGGCGCGGCACAGTGGAACTCCTCCTCAGGCACGAGCTCTATCCCCGGGTACTTGGTCTGGAAGTCCTGGCACGCCCTAATGGCCTTCACGTAGTGATTCTTCTCGTACAGCAGGTTCTGCAGCTGCAGCGTAGTGGAGTCCACTGGCTCCTTAGCCGCCTCCGTCTCCCTCTTTACCTTATCCTCTTCCATCAATATCTCCCGATTCACCTGCGCAAATCACACTCAAGTTAACACCGCCGATCTAGAAGAGCTCGGTAGAGTCTGGAGGGCGCGGGCTCGGGTTTCGGAACGTGCCGTACTTGGCGGAGCGTGATGAGGAGGAGCGACATCTGGGTGACGTGCTCGCGGAGGTCCGACTTGGAGGCGCCGTCCCGTTTGATGGCGAGGATCCTGGCAGCGACCTGCTCGATGGAGGCGCGGGTCTCGGCGAGAAGGTCGTGAGCGGAGCCCGTCCTGGTTGAAGACACCGTGGGAGGCCGAGCCGGCGCCTCGACGTCCATGGATTCTGCCGGCGGCGACGTCGCCATGAGTCTGGCCGGCGCGGGGAGACCGGGTCCTGTCCGGTCCGGGAGAGACGATGATGTTGGGGGCCAGGAACACTCCAGTGAAGTGGAAGTGGGCCGGGTTGTTAGTTGTGGCTTTGGGTTTCCTTCTGAATTTCTGATGGTAAGATAGTGGGCTTGACTTCTAGAGAGGATCCAAAGAAAAAGAGCTAGGCCCATTACGGCTATAAAAATCAGCCCATGTCTTTCCCTCTCTTTTTTTTTAAGGATTTGTTGATTGCTCCTTTGATCCGAAATGACTAGCCAGTTGGTAATGCGGTGTTGGGGAAACCAATCTTAGCTTCTCGTCTAAGATTTCGAGCAATAGAGCATCTCACGTGGTGTCACATGGTACTTTTATGAGCTCTATGCTTCTATTATGTTCTCACTATCTTTTGTTCTAAAGTAAACTGTTATCACAAATGAAATGGTCTCTGCTAAATCAACCATGAAATTCATTGTTGCAGATGTGACGGGCACACTCTGAATATTTTTATGACTTACTCTCTCCGTTACCGCACGTATGCGAGGATCCCCATGCCAACGCCGCGAGTGCATCAACTAGCATGTGTGTATATTCAGTTACAATGGAGTAGATATTTGGGCACTGAAAATTTGCGGGTTCCCATATGCGCAAAAAACACATGCCGACGCAGGGATAAATCAGCCCAAAGACAGTGATGCAGATCGAGGGACACTGCTACAGGTTGCAATGAGAACAAAACAAGGACCAGTGGATTATTACGTTAGCTACTTCATCATAAGTCTCGATCAACCGAAAAGTTAACTCCGAGTAGATCACGTAGAAAAAGCCGATCATTATTTTTTTGAGAAAAGCCGATCATTTTTTTTAAAAAAAAGTCGATCAATTTTTTTTTATAGAAAAACCGATCAACTCTAGATTATATCTCCTAACAGCCGCTGCAGCACAAAAACTGACAGCCGAACGCGGCCAAGAAAAGCGGACAGTGAAAAATGATGTTGCACAGTGCCGGGCTGCAGTTACATGCAGAGAGTACTGTAGCGTGAGTTGAACAATAGACAATGCACAGAACAGTAACTACTAGAGTGCGAAACTGCGTACTGTTTGTGTAAAATACTGTTCACCTCGAAATTTACTGTTTATCCGAAATCACTGTGGCAGCGGACCTTGGTTGTTGATTTTAGATCAAACGGTTCAATTCATATTCAAATTTTACAGCTACAGTACTACTCTGCAGTTTGAACGCAAGAGGAGAGGATTTGGTTCCGTCAAGCATGGGTGGGGCATTGCGCACAGTGGCACAGGGGACGCAGTAGCAGGAGTCGCGCCCATTTGTCGTTCCAGTGTATCCCGTGGCCCCGCAAGCCAGCGCCACACCCATCGAACTCGCCGCGTTAAAACCGGACACGCCACCTAGATCTGCCACTGACATGCGGTCCGGCACAGGCAGCGACCACGTGCCATCGACGGGTGTGATTTGTGAAAGGGGCTGCCACGCGCGAAGCCGGCTTCCCCGCGTCACGGCTCCGACAAAAACATTCGCGCCAAGTCAAAGATGCTCCGACCGTCCGACGCCGCGGGGTCCCGGATCCTCTGTGGCGCGCACAGTCACGCTGACAAAGGTGCCGCGGCCACGAGTTCGTGCCTCAGCTTGCCCCGGCGCCGCAACGGGGGCCAGGAGATGGGAGAAAAACGAAAGACAAAACCTCCGTCCGAGCGGACACTCTTCGGCTGTCATTGATTTTTAGATCCGATCACAAAGCTCTCTCTGCAAGAAACACGTGGCGTCGGTGGGATCGTCGATGCGTTGAATCGGACGACGCGGAACCATGTCCTGCGTCGCGCGAACGACATGGCCTTACAGCCACCTTTTGAAAATCAACTGCCCAGCACCTAGTGTTTTAATATAGTGCCTGCAACCTAGGAAATCAGTCCATACTTCTCTTTTTATGAAACCATTCAATTCATAATGTCTGGCTTAAATACAAATAATCAGGTCTCAAAATACAAGCAACAGTAGTTCTAGAAAGAAAATGTGCAAATCACTCAAATAAGCAAATATTTCAGGTGTCACCACTCAGTTCCCACAATTAATTCCAGCCGACCCTGACTTTGCATAATAGAACTTTCTCTAAATCGTACTCGTAGTAGTTATGCTGCAAGCATATTCCACATCCCATTTAACACAAGAAACAAGGCTACTATCAGGACATATAAGAGTCCAATATATACAGAAGCAACTTTTTCTGCTTGTCCTTTAAGTTAGGTCATAGAAGGATTACAACTATAGTACCTGCAGTTGGTGTTGGACTGCCATGTCTTAATATACACAACTGATGCAATTTAATATTCATTCAGGTCAAAATGAAAATCAGGCAGTTATGGCCAACCGGTTTGCTAGAAAATCATATCGCAAATATAAAAGTGGCCTTACTTTGATATGCATCTTTCTCTTACGTTTTCATCAAAAGATGGAGCTCGAGTTTCAGTGGTCTTCTTCCTCCATTCAATAATATTTGTTGACCGCTTATCAGAACCTCGTGTTACATGCCTCTTGGACCACCGGGTCACAGTTACTTGATCATCTACATGCACATCCCTGCTTTCAGGTTTAGATATATGACTACTGGATTCTTTAATCAGATGTCCTAATGGCAAGCTGGAGCATGAGTGCCTTGCTTTCGGAGAAGACGATATACTGACATCAGGACTCATCTGTGTGGCAACATCCCTCTTTATGATTGGACTGGAAATTGCAGAAGTCACTTCCTGCTGGCTTTGTGGTTTTTCATCTGGTGTTCAGGTTAGAAAAAAGTCATTAAGGACGGTTTCCCTAGATGTAAAAGAAAGATTATCAATACATGTCATATATTCCTAGGACATACAATGTTCTTTCTCATTCTTGTTTTAAAATTTTACTTATAAAAATAACATGTGTTATATACTAGCGATTCAGATGAAGCTTGAAAAGAAAAGGTCAACATCAATGGACAAAATTTTAGGCAAACTCCGCTCTGCTCACAAGAAAGCACACGACATGCGTAGTGCTGTTTCCTCTAGTGAAGATCAATGTGGTGCAAAGGCGACCAAGAAGGCATCTTCATCGGTAAAAACCGGCAAGCCTTTCAGCTGACGCTTTACCTACCGTCCCTGCTAAATGCGATATATTTGGTGGATGATGCTGGTACAGCAGTGGATATAGAAATATTCCTGGTGAGTGACTTTCGCATGTGTATTATTTCACTAGTCCTAGTGCTAAACTGCTAATGCTCTGGTGCTGCTAGGTTCCAGTGACAGTTTTTGTGAACTTTAATGGGCGAATAGTCCTACTAGAGTGTTATTTTGTAAAAAAAATAATCGCTAAAGCCCTTTTATTTTTGTTTCCAGGAATATATGGCTCTGCCAACTGTAATGAATATTTGATCTCAAATTTGCAAAGGTGGAGTCAGTTGGCTTTCAAGCTGTGGGCGTAATCGGAGTTGATAACGTTAGTTTGCATGGTCCGATGCTCCGTGACATCCCAATGTGGAGCTGTAGATGTTACAGCTACTGCGTGAATTCTACTCGCGCCTCTTCCATACGTGATCTGTCCAATCTATGTACACCCAGCAGAAGCTCTTTTCTTGAGGTCCACTCTGCAGAACTGGTATAGGAGTGCGATCAAAACTCTGTTAGGTGCTGTACTATGTCAGCTTGAAATGTAGTGAGACGCACATTCTGAAAGCATCGGGCCGACCAAGTACAAACAGGTGGAGAGTATGAGAACGATTTCGTTGCGACACCTACACCACAGAAACATTTCAATAAACAAACTGTTGCTTCAACAGAAACATGTACGCGCCGGAGGCAGCAGTGTCAATGATGATCTTTTTTAGCTCAATGATGGTGCTCTCGAGACGACGACACGCGTGAGTTTGCGATTCACACGAAACTGGCCCGACGTTGACATGGACCTGATCCATTGTCATCATCGTGCGGGGCCGCGGGCTCGCCACTAACCGGGCCATATTTCACGGCAGCCCAGCCCATGGTCGCGGAATCGCGTCACGGCCAGCGGCGGTTGGGGTGGGTCCCGTCGCCGCGCGGATCCGGCCGTCCGATCATCTGCTGCTCAGATGCTCCCACCTTGCGAGCCCTCATTGGGCAGCACGTCACGTTGCCAGCCGTCAGCGTCGTGTGAAGCCGCCACGTTACACGTTCCGGAAAGGCGGAGCCCACCGCGACACCACGTTCTGTCCGGCGAAGCGGAAAAAACAAAAGTATCCTTGTCTCACTCGCCACCTCCACCCAGAAGGTCCTACCCCCACTGACATGTCGGACCCGCCGAGAGCTGGATAACCATTCTGCGCGCACAAGGAACCGAGCGCAGGGTGGGGGACGTGGCCGCGCACCCTACTCGCTGCGATTTCGTCACGGCCTCTAAACAACCCCCCCGCACGGTTCCTCCCTGGCGACACCTGTCCTTCCTCCGTTCGTTCCCCTTCTCCTGGATGGATTCGCCGCCGCGCTCCCGCACAACCGGTCTGCACACCAACGCGCGTCTTCCTAATCCCCTTTCTCAGGTCTCTCTCGATTTTCCCTTGGATTTTCCTTGCTAATTCCGTCATCCCTTGTCGTCAAGCCAGTTGTACTCTGCCCACCCGCTCTGTCGCTGCTCCTGCCACTTTGTGATTGAGATTTTCGAAGCTTGGCTAGGTGAATTGAATTGGGTGGGGGTTTCTGGTTAGTGATTGGTGAGGATGGAACTTCCTGGCGGGAACGGGAAGCGGCGGCAGCAGCGGCAGATGGAGGAGCACCTGCCGCCGATGACGCCGCTGCCGCTGGCGCGGCAGGGCTCGGTCTACTCGCTCACCTTCGACGAGTTCCAGAGCGCGCTCGGCGGGCCGAACAAGGACTTCGGATCCATGAACATGGACGAGCTCCTCCGCAGCATCTGGACGGCGGAGGAGTCGCAGGCCGTCGGGGCCGCCAACGCGTCCGCGGCCGCGGACCAGGCGGCCGCGATCCAGCGCCAGGGATCCCTCACCCTCCCCCGCACCCTCAGCCAGAAGACCGTCGACGAGGTCTGGCGCAACATCATGTGCGTCGGGGGACCCTCTGACGCGCCGACAGCGGCGGCCTCGATCCCGCCGACCCAGCGGCAGAAGACGCTCGGGGAGATCACTCTAGAGGAGTTCCTCGTGCGCGCCGGCGTGGTGAGGGAGGACATGACTGCGGGGCCGCCGGCACTGCCGGTGCAGGCTCCGCCGCCACCTCCTCCACCTACTTCGCAGCCACAAATGCTATTTCCCCAAGGCAATGTGTTTGCTCCGCTGGTGCCTCCGCTGCCTTTGGGGAATGGCTTGGTGGCGGGAGGTGGTGGCACGGCGCCGGCGGTACCGCCCGTGCAGCCAGTTACATCTAACGGGTTCGGCAAGATGGAAGGCGATGACCTGTCATCTCTGTCGCCGTCACCAGTGCCATACGTTTTCAATGGTGGCCTAAGGGGAAGGAAGCCATCGGCGATAGAGAAGGTGGTTGAACGGAGGCAGCGGCGGATGATCAAGAATAGGGAATCCGCTGCGAGATCGCGCCAGAGAAAGCAGGTACTACAATTTCTGTCTGTTTCTCACTTTGTGATTGCTGGCATTGTTCTATATTATATTATCAAATTATAGTATCCCCTGCTTGCTTGCTTACAGTGACATAAGTAACATGCATAGTTTATTTCCTTGCTAAGCTTGTTATAATGAGATGCTTATAAAAGGTTAGGATATATACTTTGTTTTGTGCATAACTTGCTCTATATTTATGGAAGCATACTAATTTGTTAGTATATTTAGACGCTATAACTGTCTCTTCTGCAAAAACTAAGCTGAACGGCTGAAATCTTAGAGGATCTATAGCACCAAATGGAAGCTATTGGTGAAACAAATCTGCTCTTTTGATATCCTAGATTCCATATTGTTGAGCAGAGCTTGTAAAGTTCTCATCAATTTAATTTTGAGCTGTATTTTTTATATGCATTAGGCGTATGTGATGGAATTAGAAGCTGAGGTAGCAAAACTTAAAGAGCTCAATGAGGAGTTGCAGAAGAAGCAGGTATACTATGTGCTACTTGCATTTATTGTCTGCAAATATTTCTTCTGAAATGATTAAAGTCCGATAGTTGATAATTGCACTTTAAAGTTCAAAGCACTTGGGCTGGGGTTCAAGAAACCTTCTGTACTTTGGGTCTTTGGCATGCTGTCACGTTGTATTCTTTATGAAATGTTGCATTCTGGTTTACCATAACATGTGCGATGTTTCAACTGGGCTTTCAAAAGATCAACATTTCTGATTTTTTTAATATATTTATGATTATCAGCACCTATAGATTTGACTAAGTGACATAATCTTTTTTGTCTACAGTATGTCAGTATATACACAAAGGAAAGTCCTCGTTTATACTTTTCTATTTAAATTAGGCTGTTAACAGTTAGCTGCCAAACTGCAATTTTACATGGTTTCTTGCTTGCTTAATATGAAAATTTGTTTTGATGCATTTATTACATGTAGCTAATTTTTAACCATATTTCCTATCAATTTGAAATTGTTGAACTTTACACCACCCTGTGTTGCAATTTTATTTGTTTACTGGTGCCCTGTTCTTCATATTTATTGCCCTTATCAGTTAACTAATTATTGCATCTAAATTTCAGGTTGAAATGTTGGAGAAGCAACAGAATGAGGTAATTTCTACCCATTTTCGAGAAACTATTTTGCTGGAGATACTACTCTTACAGTAAAAAAATAAATTCAGAAAAACTATCTCATAATCCATTGTACAACAAATTTGGTTGATGTTAAGGAAATAGTTTTCTGTAAAGCATTGTACATTTAATCTTTTCCATGAAGTATTAACATCAACATATCAACATCATGAATATAATACAGCTATATGATTATATTGGTTGCACCATTTGCTTACTTGCTCTGGACCGCATGGTATGAAACTTAAGGAATTATTATAATAAAATACCATTTTTTTTTCTAAAATTGTGGCTTGAATAACTTGTTTGATGGAGAAATCTAATAGTACGTTTGACAGCTACTGGTATCCAGAGAGTTTATTGAAACTACTAGTATTTGACTCAAGTGGTGCCTTCTATATAAAGTAAAGCTGTAGGAAAACAGAGAAATGATAAGTCCAGAACCGATGTTGCTATCATTAGTTGTATTTTCCTAACTGGTGCTATGTGGTAGCATTTGCCAATATGAATGATTTCAGAATTCTTAGAATTGATTGGCCAACTTCCACCATTATTGTTGGCCTTCTAATATATGCTTACCTGTATAATTTGCCTGTTAATAATAATTCCGAGCTGTAAGGTTAGATATGCCAGTGATTGGGTACCCTTGTTCCAAACAAAGCCCACTCGCAAGCATTTTTAGGTTGGATCGGACTGAATCTTTTGAGAGCAACCTTGTTTTTTTCTCCATGTTGAAACACTATCTGATGATATGTATACAGGATTTAAATTCTAGTTCCAATTTACATAAATATATTTTGCTAAAAAGGAAAAATCTTGAGCTGATATTACCATCAGTCAAAGTTCAGTACTTCAAATAGAAAACATAATATTCTTTTGTTGGGACTTGACTTTGATTCTTTGTTTGATACTATGCCCCTGCAGCTTATTATAACAGAAGTTTGACGATCCTTGTTTCGCGCTAATGCAGTGTAGCAGTCTTTCTAAGATTTTTGCCCTGGTTTTAAGTTTTCATGAAGTGATTGTTGCTCTTGTTTCATGACCATTTTATATGACGTTGTAACTTCTTGGAATTCTTCCTAGTTATCTTCCGTCTAATTGTCGTTTCTTCCCTAATGTAATGTTTTTACGGTGACTTCAGGTCCTGGAGAGCATGACCCGACGAGTTGGACCCACAGCAAAGAGGATCTGCCTGCGGAGGACACTAACAGGTCCTTGGTAAGCTGTAAAAATGACAAACGTTACCTTTGTCGGCAGTGTATATAATGGATGAATACGTATCACTCGTAGGCACAGCAGTTAGCCCAGGATTCAATCTCATAACCTGACAGGTTCCCTCTGATTTCTGCTTAATAGATTTTGGCCATTTGGACAACGTTTGAGTCAGTAGAGGAGCTTCTGTATGTATTGACCCCGAGAGTGTGCTTAGCTTCCTTAGCTTCTTTCAGGTTCTGGTCTGGTGTGATACTCCACGTTAGATGTTACACATGCGCTGTTTTTGTTGTACTTGTATTCATAGACCTTTTCACTGTATTATGTGAAACCAAGTTGCTTATGGTTTAAGAACTTCTGCAGATGTTCATTGTGCCCAACTTCTAGGACATGAAGTTTAAGCAACTATGGTGTTATGTACTCCATTAATTTCAGACATCGGCTGAAGGCGTTTGCTTAATACTGTATGATACTATCTATCTTGTGATGGACACAGCGTCTGATTGCAATGGCATCAGTGAGTCACACAGCGCCTTGATGAGATGATGGCGCCAACCTGCGCATGGTTTCTGTGAACTCCCCGGTTTGCATGGCGTCTGGTGGCTTGGCTGGCCAGCAATGTGACACGGGGATTTGCTCTGTTAGTCTCGTGGCCGTCCCAATCGCAATTAACTGAACTCGCCGTCTAGACACGTGCACATGTCGGGGCCGTCGCTGGGTTTACCAGGCAGCGGCGAGGGAGCCTGGTCATCGTACTCTCTCCCAATTTGCTGATGTCTATCAGGGCTTCAAGGACAGGTCATCTCTTCGAACTTTGGTCTGAATAGGGAAAAAGGTTCAGTAGAACTCGCTCGATTTTGGAGGCCGTTGTTAGTTGTTACTATCGCGACGTCACCAGTCACCAGCGTGGAGTGAGAGGATTCACGAGCAGCACGGTGCACAGCACTGAATGAATTCCTCCGGTGCGATTCAAAAAGCAGGAATAGAG
The DNA here is from genome assembly GCA_001602315.1 of Zoysia pacifica. Classification (NCBI taxonomy): domain Eukaryota; kingdom Viridiplantae; phylum Streptophyta; class Magnoliopsida; order Poales; family Poaceae; genus Zoysia; species Zoysia pacifica. Next base: position 24,810 of record BCLH01001271.1, read on the forward strand.
TGGCCAGTGGCCACCTTTCAGTAGTCCTGGCAGTATCGCAAGATGAGTTATTACCGTGATGCATGCCGTGCGCTTGACTATGTGCCCGGCAAGCAACAACAACGCGATGTGGGCAGCTAAAGACAGCTCGCCGTGCCAAAACGACAGAAAGGGACAGCACCAATTCGTCCACCATCTCGCCTTCCCCATTCGCCCGCCCACACGGACAACACGCTGTCCTCTCACCCGTTGGAAGGAATTCTCTCCAACGCACCGCACCGGAATGCGGCAGATGCAACCAGCTCGAATAATTCTCACCCAATCCCACCAGAAAAGTGATTATTGAATCCGTTGTCCTTACAAAACGATGATATGTAACGACGTCACAATATAATTTCTCTCGACCACGCAATTTAATCACGTATAAAGTCTCGGCGGTCGATTGCGCGAGGAGCTCGATCCCTTGATCCCCGTGTGTACTCACTCTGTCAGCTGGCTCGAGACCTGCTATAACCGTGTTAACTGTATCGCGTGAAAAGTTAGGAGTAGTATTGACCCCAGCAGCCAAAGAAACTGAAAGCTACTCCTATCAGTTAGAATCATGGATCAACCGAGAATAGACCATCGAAGGATCAGCGCGCGTACTCGCCGGCGCTCATCATTCTCACAAACAAGTAATTGTATGGAAAAGTAAATTAGTCTACTTTCAGCAAACTACATGTACAGATGCGAAACTATGAATTAATTTAGAGGAAACATAAGAAATTAAACGAAGTAATGAAGCGTATTTTTCTTAGGACGAACGGTGTCGTCACGGTGGAAGAAAATTGATTAGCTTAGCAAGATCCTCCGATAGACCGGCGGCGGCCCACCGAACCTAGCAGAAGTTTGTTTCTTCACCGGCCGGGGATTCGTTTCTTCTCTGTCTCGGTTTTTCTCTCCCCAGTCCCACAATGCAAGCTATCGATCGCGATGGCGTGGCCGCCTCGGAGCTCAGCGGCGGTTGATCATGGAGAGGGCCACCACCTGCGCCCAATGCTTCAGCCTCATCTTCACCGTCTCCGGCGCGTCGCCTGCACGGACCCAGGGATAAGTCTAAAATCGAACGAAAACCAAGTGAACGCTTCGAATAATTACGGGCGAATTTGATATATGCTATTATAATTTTACAAACTTTAAAATATGATATTATGTCGATAACAGATGAGATCTGTAAGTGAATGACACGTAGATTCAATGATATATTTTAAATTTTACAAAATTGTAATAATATGTACCAAATTAATCTAATAATCATCGAATACAGCACTGAATTGATTAGATTACGGCCATGGGTAGGGAGTGGAGTTTTACCTGGCGAGACTATGGTCGACATGGGGCTGCCGAGAGGCGATTCCTCCGAGGACGCCTCCGACGCGGCGCCGCACGAGCACACGCCCGCTTCCACCCCGCCACCGCCGCCACCGCTGTGCACGGCGAAGTAGAGGTCCAGCGCGGGGAACGTTTCGACGAGCCGGCTCCTCCCGGCGCCGCACGCCGCGCAGCCGGCGGACGGCTCGAACCCGAAGCCCAGATCGATGCACCCGCGGAGCTCCTCGAGGTCGTCGTCCGTGACGCTCCGGACGCGGCGCAGCCCCGACCCACCGGACGCGATCCCGCGCCGCCGCCGCTCCCACGCCTCGTCGCGCTCGATGTCTGGCGACCACGAGTTCTGCTTCAGCAGCCCTCGCGGTGGCGCCGCAGGGCCGGCCCTCCTCATCCCGCCGCCGCCGCCGATAAGCTGGCGCCCCGCCTTGTCCATGCCCCTTCCCTCCGCCCCCTCGCAAGGCGAAGGGGGGATTGGAGAAGAGAACTTGGAGGAGGAGGCCGGGGAGAGGCGGCCGCGCCGGATTTTATCCAGCGGATGCGGGCACGGTCATCCGTGTGACGTCTGCCGACGTATACACACGCGTATATATAGCCCCGGGGTTAGGCGTACCGGTACAGGTAAACGAACGGTGGGTTTTTGAAATTGGAAGGGTGGTTATTATGCATTCATTCCGGTCACGGGGCAGAGTCCCGGAGTGAGAAAATGGCGGACTGAAATTTTACTCTGTAGGAGTAACTTATTTCTCTTATACATGTCATTTTTTGAATCGACTGTTTGAATCTCTGGTCGTTTGAGAAAATTTTTTATGTTACGAAAAGAAAATCAAGTGTCACATCAAATAAAAGTGAACACAGAAGTTACAAAATATAAATATTTTTAGATTTATTTAAAATCAAATGTTTTTAACTTTGACCGTTAGTATTGGAAAATTCATGGTGTTTTAATGTATATAAATTGTGTTATTAGATTATCATAAAATAATTTTTCATAATATATAATATTTGATATTAATTTTTTTTAACTTTCAAGATATTATTAGTAAAAAGTAAAATAATTTGACTTTAATCAAAAAAAAATGTTTATATTTTGGAATAGAGGCAATAACAATGAATTGATTATAGTGGTACACAATTAAGTCAACAAAAATTAAAGGTCGGTTGGTAAATCCGTAAGTGGAATAGCGACAAGATCAACAACTTATTATCTAGAGACGTGATCATTTGAGTTGAGACTTGCTCTGAGAGAGTGGATCAATCGATCGACGACTGCATGAGACGTACTCCGTACCAAGTTCTTATCACATCCTCGCCATCAATCACAATCCCCCACCATATATGCTTGGACTTTACCGCGAAAATATAAGCAGGTCGTTCTACATAATCATGTGCCCTGATTTAAGTTAATTTTGAAAAATTTTATGTCATGAAACAGTTATTAAGATTTGTATACAGGAGAAAGTATAAAGGAAAGGGAGATTCAGACCACACAAGCAACATAGCAGTATCTCGTCTCCATCTCCAAGATTCATGACTCATGAATCACGATTAGGGATGCTGGATTACGACTTATTGACGCGGCTGCAGCTAATGATTTGCGCAAGACGGATGGGGATGGCGTCCACTTGTTGTAAATTCTGCCACGGGTTGCAAGCATTACCAAGTTGGAATAAGGCAGCTTTGGATTGAAGCAGGCCGTAACGCTAGCCTTTTAAAATCTCAACATCTGACGACGTTTCCTTTGGATTGAAGCAGGCCGTAACGCTAGCCACTACTTCTAAGCACAAAGCCACGGGCAGATTTGGGCAGGTAGAAGTAGTGGCATGTCCCGATAGTGTGATGGAACGAAACTTGCCTGAAGCGGTAGACCAGAACACGAAATCTCTAGCGTGCCGTGAGCAGTTGCATACCAATAATTGCACGGCACGTTTGCCTGGCTTGAACATGAAACGCAACTGAAGTTCTCCGGAAATCTGGGATGCCTACTTTTCAGATACCCGATCGATAAGACCCGGATGGCCACGAGAAAATCACGGACGGTTCGATCTAATAATTCCTTGGGCTGCCTCCGACTCCATATTACGGAGTACTACATCATAGCCTTCCGTCCAGCAGCCAGTATAAAATTGCCCGTGAGCAGTATATAACGATCGGCAACTTGTCTTCGCACTCGATCGTCGTCTCCGCGGCCAAGCTAGTTGCAGACGCCAATGGTGGGTGTGTTAAAAAAAGTACTAGAAAAAACTACTAATAAGATCAAGCACAATTGGAACGACAACATCAAGTTTCAATAATTGCGTCTTCTAATGGTGGGTGTTAGTCGGAAAGATCTCGTGCGATTGGCAGGGTGAAGATACGCTTATGCTCTTATCGTTATTTTTGTTTCTGCCTAACCACATCTCTAGCCGGCCTGGACACGGGGGAGAGCAAAGCTATGCGCTATACTGACCATGTCATGGTCCAAAGTCCATGTCGCCTACTTGCCTGTACGTGCCACGATACAGTAGCAACGATGTGATTCGTTTAACTACTGGTAACGGGGAACTAATGGAGAAGCATGACTTGAGCAGTACGCTGCACACGACTCCGATCTTTCTACATGGTGCCGTTCTTTTTGTTGGAACGGCCGCCACGACTGTGGGGCCTCGTGCACCGACTCGACGTCCCCGCCCCGCCACCGCGCGGGACGATGCCGCCGGGGTTCCAGTTCCGTCACGGACCAGCACAAGTCGGCAGGCACCGGCACGGATCAGGGCATACGCCGACATCACGCACGGGGAGCTGTGGAGTCGTGGATGGGTAGATGGCCCGGGCCGGCCAGACGGGCGAACCACAGCGCTCGGCAATTATCTTGGTTTTAGTACATCGAAATGAAGGATTGCGCTCCCCTAGGTTACGGTCTCGAGCACCAACATGTCGGTCGCTCTACCCGGTGGATCGATCGCTTGATCTGGTGATGATTCGTTTTTTGTCATTGCCTAATCTTTGTTTTGTTTACATCTCCCGGGCCGTGGTTCATGATTGCGCGCGCAGGGATGAACAGCGAGATTCCTCTGTGATGCTGTCGAGGTCACCTCGATTCGAGCTGTGCTCATGATTGCCTCCAGCCTTTCGTTTCGCCGAAGGTTGAATGAAGGAATGCTCATGATTTTTTATGACTGGTGACTCCTGTCCGGACGGATGGCGATCTGCGGGCAGAGTTCCGGACCTTCCATGCGCGTGGGCTTCTCTCTAGGTGGGTCAGTTGATGGAGCGCGTATGGGCCTACGTGAAGCTGTTCAGCCAGCCCGGCGAAGCTAAGGGCATGGGCTTTTTGGTCCATAATCTCAAAGCCCGGACGACTTGGGGCGGAAATCTGATCGGCTCCTCTCACCGTCGCCCGGCGAGCACGACAACAGCAAGGCCTGGTTCTCGCCGCTCGCTCCCGTCCTGGTCACACCAGGCCACGGAGCCACACGACACGCCTATCCACGCATGCACCTCCCCTCGCCGCGCGCGCACACCATGGCCGTGGCCGTGGCCGCGCCCGCCGCCGCATGCCCTCGCCTCCTCCTCCCCGGGCCCCAC